>CAJDSM010053344.1:1360-18761 GCA_903981925.1 Ostrea lurida | reverse complement strand
ATGGCTATTGGAAGGTGACAGAGGTTAACTCTACCATACCAAACGATTAAGGGAGGATCTGAAGCCAAAAAGGAACATTTTGAAAGCTTAATTTTTGAGTCCTTATCCCAATATGAAATTGCCATTTGAAAAGTTTGATCGTAAGCCCTGTTGGGTTTCTGTGGCCGCCTTCAGCATTTGATTGTGATAAAGTACGTAAATTAGTTATACATCATAAGTTCAGAACAGAGTGCTAGATCTTCTCCGCCACCATTTTTATACAAACGCGTCCACTAAAATACAATATAGAATCTCCTTATAAACGACTTGACTTCAGGCCATATCACTATCAAAGCAACTCCAAGCATTTCACACATCTAGAAAATTATCTGGGTGGAAAAATCCTGTACGAATTTACCTTACTAGTTGTGGTTAGCAATATACTTTCTCATAATATATACCTAGACAACTGTTTTTAGATTTTTGTTTCTTCTGTGTGAAGTGGGTACATTATTTTCACAGTCATATCTTGATTCAAAAACTCCTCTTCAATAATAAAAGTAGGTAAGTTGTTTAAGGACATTTTTGAAAAGAGGACCCAACATAAAAAAAAAAACTTTTTTCTAGGGAGGGGACAGGGGGGGCCCGGGTTACTTAGCCGTACGTTCCATCCTTCTCTTGAACCCTCTAGCGACATCGCATAATTATATCTCAGAGTTACACGAGAATTTTGACTACGAGGCTTGTGTCATTATGATCTCATAAAAACACTATATACAAACATAAAAATTATCAATTTTTAAATTTTTATCTTGCCAATAAAGCACATTACTGTAAAGTTACAATATGTCCTCAAACAAGTTATAACGCACCATTAATGACAAGAGTGACGACTATTGTTATTCGGGTTCATGTGATCTATCTAATGGGCTATGTACATCATTCGGAGTGCTAGGACTAGCGTGGCCAGTTACACCTCTGTAATACTTTCCCAATAGTCATTTCGGCCTACATGGTGTAGAATGGGACACCACCTTACGATGTATGCCTCACTAAATATTCTGAGGTCATGATCATTACTTATAGCCTGATACACTTTCCTACAGTGCCTTTTAAGTATTCCGCCCCCACGCCCACAGGGTTAAGACCCGTACAGAGACACGAGCCGGTCTTGGAAACCGCACCAACTTCCTTTCAGTCAGAAAAACTTTTCAGAACTCGCCCCGTCTGGGACTTCAGTAGAGTTTGAACCCACGCTGCATTGTCTGCGCGGTCGTAATCAGAGGAAGTATTACAGCGGCGAGTCTGTACACGGTTCCTCTCTCCGTTGGACCGCCACGTCAGATGGAATAGAAGTTGCTCTCACTCAGGTTCTGTCCGTGATCCAGAGCAGACCGCAGACGCATCCGTAGACCATGGCATGAATCATCTCCTACCAGTGGTTCTACATACACGCGTCAGTAAACCTGGTCTAGCGATTGGTGCTAGATATTCACGCAACCACAGATGGCCAGATAGTTACCGTTTACTGATGTTGACTGGAGCGCTTCATTACAAGGTCCAGTAAACAAGTCCTGGGTCTGACCGTCCGCTCTGAGTCTGGTGGACTATAGTGTCCGTACCTGCGGCAGGAATGACGGGTTCACCCATGAGTTCTTGGTTTCAAGGGTATCACGTAGCCCGGCACCTAGTTACGTTTGTCTGCTGGATATCTAAATGTTAAGAGCTGGTTCTCTCCATAATCTACCTCTTGCTAGCTTCCAGGCAGCGTAGACCATGGAACGCCACCTACGCCCCGTCAGTGACACTCCACTCATTTAGATTCCTTCGCCGGTTGTCATGGTATCATGCGGGTCTGACGACCTGTGGAGCGGCACTCAGCGCGGGGGCGGACCCAGTAATCGAGAGACGGCTGCACTGGGTTTTTTATTTCTGCTCGGCATCTAGTGAAAATAAACATCACTCGGTGCTTATCGTCACACAGCATGCCTAGTTCCGTAATACACATCGTATTTATGTCTTTCTTATCGACTTTGTTTGTTGATAATGTTCAATGTATTCCCGATTTATATGAATTGAAGCATAACTTTCATACTCTCACTAAAAGTCATTCAGAAACTCCAATATAGGTCTATTGCATTTTCACTGTCATTAGGTCTTTAGAAATGAGGTCTTCGTCCTTCAGTAGCACTAATATCTTCTAAAATCCAATGTCTGCCCCATAACAGGTGAATCCCCCAATTCGTCATCAACAAGAAGATCTCTAATTGTGTATCTCAAATCCGCAATACTTCACCAGGTATTATAACGTGTTCAACATCCTCCTCAGATTACTCGAACAAGCGTTCAAAGCATGTAGTGCTATTTTTATTCTCCTCACGGGCATAGCATTTTCATTTCTTCTTTGCACAATAAGACCATCTTGGCTCTGGGACTGTTCTCCGAAATTGACGTATTCAAAACGACATTCAACCCGACTTGCTCACGAACTTTTATTCGCATCAAGATTAGTCCTACGAGTCTTCATTTCGTGACGTCTTTGGAATTATTCACTTCTGTGAGTCTCACTATATATTTTTCATCAAAATGCCTTCCCAGATCAGTTTTCTTATCTTCTTGTATACGCTTTGGTTTTTCCATTTCTGTCACCTCGGTTGGTCTTTGATGCCTCTTGCGATCGTTTCTGTCAAATCCCCGGTACTGGCTTTCTTCTACTCTTTAAATTGGTCGGCTTTATAAATCCCACGGAGAGTTGTCTCAGTCTCCTTTGGACCGGCCGCCTTGAAGTACGTTTGTGACCGGGGCAGTTCAATTTGCGTCTTCTGTGAGTCACTTTAATCGGGCACAGTTCCGTACACACGAATTATCAAGCACCCTCACAGACACGATGTCCAATAATGTTCGCCATGTATTTTCATCACGTCGGGAGGTGTACCTGAGGAAGTCTCCCCATAAGCTTAAACCTGGTTCACTCTTCGCCCGCCCATTTTCCTCAAATGTACACACCCTATCACAAGAACCTGTAATACCTAATAACAGGTGCGTAATCATAGAATTCATATTCGTGAAGCTGTGGTATTGTTCTCTATTTAAAGGTGCGCGGCGATATCCTTTAAAAACGTCCCGTAATTGCTTGACATTTATTATGCTAACGATCAATATCTCTTATTCCATTGCTAGCCCCCCTTGGTTCCGTCCGCACTTATTGATCATACCCCACCCGCTATACATTAAGAATATTTGTTATACCAGAGACAATACAAAATGCGTATGTTATCCCCATAGAGATATACAATAACTATTTACTATCCGCCGTTCCACAGCAGGCACACTTATACGAACTCCCAAGTATTCGTTTCTTTTGAGAAATGACATCTACCCTTGTCGATATCGTTTTGAAGTAAACGTTTTCCTCGAGTACCCAAGGATTTCTGTGGCCGAGCGAAAGCGAGGACCAAATCGAGTGGGCGCAGAGTAAAAAGTTTAACCCAAATGTGGTTCACTGCTACGTCTCCCTGCAGAACGTCTAATGTTCATTTGACAAATAAACGCACAATTGCTTATATTTCTCATCAACTCGGCAAAGGAAAAAATCCAATTAATTTCAAAATTCCTAACGGATCATCCATTAACGTTTTTCTTCTATTTGAGCGCACTACTTTCTTTCCCCAGAGCTCTCTTGCGCAGGTGGTAAGGCGCTGTTGTGTGGCCTGGCCTTCGTGTCAGTGTATACAAGTTTCTGTTCAAACTATGATCAACGGGGACCTGGGCTTCACTTGTAGCTCCCGACTACTACGCCCTTCTGACACACAACCGTTGAGTACAGTAGTATTACAGCTCGTTGACTATATTGAGTGTTCTAACGCCGATTACAGGGTAGAGTGTCCATCCCTAGATATGTTTTGCAAGAACAGTATGTTATTTGAGTGTTACGTTGGAGGGATCTTCTGGTCATTCTTACGAGGACTATTAAGCATCATGCTGACATTCACCAAGAGAGAGTTTTCATGTAAGCGCGCACACTTTGGTAAGATCTTCCCAATAATGATAAGAGTTACAGGGACACTTGTTGAGATACGATTCTTTCAATTGTTCACTGCCAGACATTATATCCTCTGAGATTATTACGCGAAGATAATCAATTAAACAACCACCTTGACTGTTTTGCCTCCACGCCAGATGCCGGTATTGTATCCCGTTGGGCAGGCTTGGTGTATATTGTGACATATCTATTCTTCATCAAGTACAGGGTAACTCATGAAATTCCGAGGTATAAAATAATTGTGCAAATCAATTTCTTCTCATACCCTCTGTTATCTTTTCAAAACTTCTGGTAATATACTCTTGATTACTATTTATCGTTTCCTTCAGATTGAACACATTATTTTAAGGAATACTATATAATGTTATTTCAAGAATAGTATACCAGATCACCGAACGTTGTTGATGTGTATTCCTTCATTTCTCCATTTGCCTAGTATAAACATTGGAATTTCCTGCTCCAGATACTCTCGCTGCTGCATATCCAAGACGTCCATTGTCCTTTCTCAACCATGCCTATCTAAAATTTCCCATGATCGTAACCAAATACAAAAGAAGCTATCGGTATTTATGAATTTAACCACAGCATTTTGGTACAAAATACGGACTGTATCACCCACATATAACTTTATGTATAGATGCTGATATTTTCCGTGCTTTTTCATTATCGATCTCGTCTGGAGAGTTCTTCTCGGCTGGGGTATTCTGGGTGGGTTTGCACCGATCTTAGGTAAGCCTTCTGGGGGGTGGGATTCATCCTTACTCTCGGAGCTATTTATCTATCATTCCATACTCCTGATACACCCTCCCCTCGCATATTCTTTAGTACTTGAAATTGATTTGTTTACCAAAATATCTCGACTTTATAGTTATCGAATGTTTTAAAGAATGCATTGTTCACAATGCCACTTTAAGGTCTGATGTAATAGTTCTTCTATAATCATTTCAGCATGCCATCTCAGTATACTCAATTGCTCAACCGTAACTCGAGATTGGCTATGATCTTCCTAGCCTGACAGAGGTCATTCCTTTTATTTACGGAAACGCTCCAAAGGTTTCACATACAATTTTCAAGTTTATTACGGGTAAGGCTCAACTACTATAGGCCCTACGTTAACAACACCACTGTCTCACAGTCACATCAAAGTCCTCAAAGCTCACACTGGTGATCGCAATGTCCTTTCTGAAATCGTATTTCAATTGTAACTGGTTAATTTGGCCTGGGTTCCAGACCAGTGGGCAATGTTTTGCCATGACTAACTCCCATGGCTGCAATCTCACGTATATTGCGATTTTCTTGGAACGACATCCGCCACAACTAGGGGCGGTCAGATGGTCCGTTAACAACTGGTAGTACGCCCATGGTCCGAGCGAGGGTGATCAGGCAGGAAATTGCGTAAGGTATGGGTACCCGGGGGTCATAGTCGTGACGACCTCAGCAGCCGAATTCTTCTACGATCCAATTGTATGGTCCATTCCCTGCGATGGCTTGCTCAACTGTCTCAAATTGCCAGCAGTTCCGGGTAGAATGCGTCGAACAATTTATGCTCCTTGCTAATATGTGGCACTATCATCAACATCCGGTTCCTCTCATCTGCTCTTGTCACATAAGACAGAAATGCCTTCGAAACACTCCCATTCGATGAGAAGAGACGATACTCGCCCATAAAGTTTCATGCGTTTTCCTTTGTTACGCCTGTCCATGGTTAACGTTGTCGGAGATGAAAAGCTGCATGCGATCTGCACCAACAGGTTGTTGTTACTCGCTCCACTTGCTAAGTCGAAACTGCAGACCACGTTTCCTAAGTGTCCAAGTCGCAAGCACAATTCATGACTGGCTTTAGGCAGCACCCACGATACATGTTACCAGCGTTGTGAAAGATAGATTACTCAGAACAATGCCAAGAAAGTCATCTCTGTTCACCATGCTCCCTGCGAAAGTTCTAATGACTCGCGCATAAGCTGGCATCTGTATTCCTGAACCACAGACCCGTAAACAGTTGACCATATATAACCCGGGTCGTTGCAAGCCAAGTTCTTGGTTTAATCAGATGGCGAGTCCAGGACTGTATGGTTTGTTTAATGGGGAGGGTGTGCAATGTTAATCGATAAGCGAAAGAGGAACGCAATGTACATCTGAGAGGTTCTGGGATCGATATGCACCAAATTTGGGGTCTAGATACGCGAAGTATTCCCCGGATAGCTCAGCCTTTATCGTTATCTATTTATGGGGTAATTTAATTACGGGACATCTTAGTCCACTCTAGGTAATCACATCTAGAGTTTAGTCACCGAAAGAGGGGGACAGGGTGAGGGCCTGGCCCTCTATAGTCCCGCCGTCTTGTGTCGTGGAAACGTAGCTCCGCACTAGTTGATACATGGGAGGACTTGTGTCAAGAGGTGGCAAACAGAGCCAATCGTATGGGCAGCAGTTTGACCAGGGAGCTCTCCTAAGCCAATCAATTGGGTAGTGCTGTCCATCCGCTGGTGAGTACGGTACCATCAGGTAATGATTACGTTCACTGTCTCGAACGAACACAGGTTCGAATCATTTTTTTCTCAAAAATGATGTACCTGTCCTTGCTGCGACTGATGTTCATGCTACTCTCGTGAATGCAACCAAAATCGACTTTATGTCCGATCGGTTCTACTCCTCTTCGATTTGTATCAAGATTACAAAGAAACACCATCTCAGGTTGTCTTTTTAAATGTATAGCAAGGTCTTCTATGCAATGTCGAATAAATTCCATTACCTTCATTTATGTCTCTCAGTGAGCAATCTCCATAACAATAGGTACTGATTTGCTAGGCAATCAAATTGCCTCCAACGTAATAAGTAGTCCTTTAAAAATGTTCACTAGATAATTTTCAATCCAGGCAGCAAAGTTAACAATGAAAATAGGATTTATTGGACCAATGTTGTAGTAATTGGCACCGTAAGGCAAGAGTGACTGGGGGGTATTTCATTAAAATAAGCACCAAAAGTCGACTTACTTTGAATAACATTAAACAAAACATGCCCACACATAGCATAACCGCGTGGCCTTTGCAAAAGAATTGTATATATTGTGACGTATGGGGCGTGTTTCAACTAATGCACTGAGGCCGTGTGTAAATGTTTGAGTATTCTCAGGCAAGCCTCTTAAAAGTGCTCCAGTACTTTTGATACTGCCTCTCTTAAAATGGAACGCGTCATATGTTATATAGGTATGCGCTATATCCATAGTATAATACAGGCATTACCAAACAGTCTTCCCACGATATTTGTAAAGCTATTAACAGAATGTAACAATATTCTCCTCAACCCACGGGTGGCGGTGGTTTTATTTTATAACACTTGCACTACCTTATTATTCTAAGGAGTACAGGGACGCCGAGCCGGTCAGTCCCAATGAGGGCCAAAATCATATGTGACATTTAGTTCCCATGTCCTTAGCCAATATCAGCTCTGGGATTCAAAATAGACGTTAAACAAGAGTTTCAAAGTGTGGCCGGCAGTATGCAGGTCATACTCATGCAAGGTCAGAACGACCATGGGCGAGTACAAGTAACATTCAGTACGTAACTGGCGGCTCCTTCGTAATGTATAGGGAATTGTGATTACGCTTAATTCGCTAGCTATCAGTAACTTTCTCTTGTTCCGGGCAACACTTCTGCCTTAATCTCAAAGTAACACATCAAAAGATAAATTTCAGTCTAAAGTGTTTGTTGTATAAGGTACTATATGCAATGCAAATGTCCAAGCAGACATTCTTACGCTACAACATAGACAGGGTGGTGTTGATTAACTGCGCATTCTTGAATAACACACTCCAATGTTCAGTCTTTTTTTTCAACGTCTAGTAAATACAATGAGATGGCAATTCTCAATAAACAAACAATCGTGTGTATGTCTTGCGCTATACACATAAAAAGATACAATGATTCATATGTAACCTGAATTGTATTATTGTTCAGACGTAGGCGCGCTGGAAATTATCCATTTCAATACTAAACTGAGAACGTTGAAACCACCCTATTGCCGGTGAAGGGCTTGCGAAATTTTAGAGTCACGATCTCGCTTACCGCCTTTTAAGCAGATCGCCAACGGGTAATCTTTATCATTGTAACACCTTGGGCTTCGGTTTCTGTGATCTTCAATCCGAAGGAACGCCCCATCTTATGTCCCGTCTTCTTATTTGACAAGTAATGGGCACGGGGGAGTATTTTGGAATCTACCCCCCAACCCGGCAGCCCTCCACTAAAGGATTGTAATCCTGCTAAAGACCCATATTGTCACAAAGGTAAAGCATATGAACATCATTAAGGGAAGCTATATAGGACACCTATTCTGGGTTTGCAGTTTTGGCTAAGGTTAACTTTTGCTTTTGCTAATTAACCGATTCACGGAGGAAATAGATTATACTCGGTATCTTAAATCTGATCAAAGATGACGCTAATAACCATAATAAGTAATTGTTTAATACTCGCTTTGTAATTGCTCGAGTTACAAACATGTTAATCATAAGCTCAGTATGTGGTAGATGATTCATTGTTTTTCATACCCTTTTGTCTTAGATCCTGCCATTTTTCCTACTGAGATTTGCTACGGGTCATCCCGGTTTTACTTTATTTCCGTATCTAAGGATTCACGGGCGGGTTGTGAACCGGTTCAGGCAGAGGGATTGCTCCTACGTACACCTCCATGGCACCTGATCCAACCTTACTACGCTTTTTGTCGGAGGTCCGTGTTGCCCTACACTCGATTTTTATATATATTTTTTTTTCTTTATGATTTCACACAACGATTGACACAAATGTTAACCTCGCATTTTTTTTGGTATATTTTCTCTGCACAAAGTCTTATTCTGAAATTAAGACATACCGCAACAGCAAAAAGAATGGACTATGCACCATGTAAATATCAGAAAATCAGCTAAGCATGAACGATATCACAAATCATAACGAATTTGTTAATGTTGATAGATTTATTATACACTTACGTCCAGGAAGCCAAACGGTGTTCCAAGAAGCCGACATACAAAACCCTTCTAGTCACCTAGCTGGAAAACTACACTCCCAGTAACAATACAGACAGAAAAGTGCCAAAAACAGCACCAGAGTGGTATCGAGAGAATTAAAGCAACGACCTTCTTAGCACGCATTAATGACCACTGAAGTCATTGAAACCATTCTCCGTACACCTTCTTGTGGCAGAACATGGTATGTTTTTTAAGGGCGCACCATGTTTGCGTTTCATATATACGTTATATCACAAGACAAATGGGGCTCACAGCCCCGTGTGACCGGTCAACAAGTGGATGCTTACTCCTGCCAAGGAACCTGATTCCACTTCTGGTGTGTTCTAAGGGGTTGCATCGTTGCCCAACTCTTGTTTTTGTATTTTTATTGAGACTTACGACATTGAATTCAAACTGTTCGGTTATCCTTTGTACAATCTTACATGGTACACCTAACGGAAACGAACGCGGCTGCATTTTGTAACAAGGACGACTGTATATGTGAGAGTCATATCTCTGATTTTAAAACCAGTCAGGCCAGGATAATACTAAGCTTGGTGTTTTTCCTGAAAAGGAGCGTTGCCATATTCTACATTATTAAATTTTTTTTTTTAATTCCTGTCATTTGCTTTGGTGTTTTAGAATTATTTATGAACGACATACATTGTTTTTGTGTGGTCTTGGTCGTTCGCTCGTATTTTCTGTGACACTCCTGTCATGCAGTATTTGTGTTTGCTCTCATCGCTATTTTTTGTTGATAAGTTGATTATTCTCGTATGTTTGTTTCATAAGCAGATAGTGTACAGAAGGAATGGTGGACCAGATGACCTTATTTATTCGTTGATGTTAGGAGAGATTTTTCGGTAAAGCCTAGTTTTACCTGCCTGCTGGTTAATCAGATTGATATCCATATACAGGTCGTCTTTACAACGCCGGCGTTCGTTTTCCCGATTACATTGAAATTGTATTCTCAAAGTGATCACGAAGTAAAGATAACGGAACTAGTTTGTGGCGACCACGACATTCCATTTAGTTCTCGGTGATAAAGTCCACGAGATATCCTTTATGTGTCAGACTGCAATACAAAAAACACGGAGTCTTTTTAGTGGCAACGATGGATCCGTGTCTCAACCCGAGATAGCTACATCTTCTGTTCAACACCTAGAGTGGGAATCAGGTCCCTGGAGGAGTAAGCACGCACTGTTGACCGGTCAACGGCTGTGAGCCCATTGTCTTGACTAGACTTATATATGAACGCAACATGTCGTTAAACAAATACAAACATGCTGCACACGAAAGGTGTAAAGAGATGGTTTCATGACTTCAGTGTCAACTATGGTCTAAGAAGGCGGTCAATTTTATTTCGTCCACCTCCGGTGCTGTTTCGGCTTGTCTGTCTGGGATGTACTTGGGGTAGTGTCCACAGGGCTAGAAGCGGTTTGTATGTCGGCTTCTGGCAACACCGTTGCCCTTCCTGGGTAAGTGAATAATCTACAACATAACATCAATTCGAATTGCTTCTTTGTGTGATTGTGTGAATATCGTCATGCTTTTAGCCTGATTTCTGATTTTTACCATGTGCCATACCTTTTGCTCGTTTGCTATTCGCCTCTCTATCAGAATAGACTGTGGCAATATACAGCAAATCCCTTGCGAAGTTTCTTAACATTTCGTTGTCAGTCAAACGTCACTGAGCACATATATATTAATGACATACGTAGTCATATATACAATCGATGTCAGGGCACCAACACTTGGACCTCTCGTATCTCCACGAAAGTCGAAAGGTTTAGGTGCAGACGTATGCCTATGGAGGATAGCATTTATCCTCGTCTGACCTCGTTGCCCGCGTGTCATCTCGTGCTACAACGTCTTACTTCACACTCTGCTTTCCAGTGCTTTGCGTATCTGATTGGAATAAAGGCATAGATGTATGTTTTGGCAACATGCAAGAACCTTCAACGTGTGCAAATGAAGTGACTGGCCACTCGGTTTCTGGAGCATTAGAAAGGATATGGTGCTAGTCACAGACTGTGAAAAATCACGGTAAAATGTTCCGTGTGCACCGTCAAATTCGGGCATATAAATTTCTTAGTCGACAGTGGTCAATGTTTTCTGCGTGACTGGTCACGCCTGCGAAAAATACCATCCAACAAAAATAAGATTCTAATGCGACTTTATGTAAATGCTGTTGATAGAGGGAATTTTATTTCTTTTACAATATCATTACAAAATATAAACTACATGGGGAAATACTGGAGACTTATCTCGTTTCAGTTTCATAAATCACCAAGAATGACCCTTTTTTGCAAACTTTATAAACAATCACTGAGAATTGGAAATTGAAAAGTCACATTGGTGTGACTCTCGTAGTAAATTGCCTGTATATGTATAAAAAATACAAATGGTTTTGCTAATTTGGTAATGTACTGTTTTAGCCTGTAATTAGTTTTACCAACCCACATTGGTGTTCTTGCAAAAGTGCTATTTTTTGGATTTGATAATGCCTATAACAAAGAAGTTTTGAAAAGCTAACAATATTAACATATCAAATACATTACTGTGAACTCTAATAAAGCATACATGTTTTCTTTTCTATAGATTTTGATCTATGTACTAGTTCAGCATAACCCCTGATATCGTTGATAATCGCCTATAAAATTGTGATTTCTTGCTCAAAATCATGTCTTAGGTTGTTTGTATCCATACTAGTTTTTGCATTCACTGGTGAGCAAAATGTTTTGTTTACGAGATGAAATCTCGAGTGAGTTTTTATCCTTGTCTATAACTTTTAACATTTTCGAAAGAATCCCACCACATCTTTGGTTAGAGCATTTATCAAAGCGTGTTCAGAAATGCTTATAGATCGATTATTAAGAGAGACTGTTGGTTAATTTAAAAATAATAGTTTTTGAATCTATATTTAATCTATAACTCTCATGTATAGGAGATTTGATTCATGTTGAATACAATGGGTTGATCTATGTTAGCTATAGGCATATTTGATAATACGGCTTTTTAACGCATATATTAAGAGCATTATGTATATATTATCTATATCCTTGTTAATCTAGTGGAGATATTAGTTATCCGTGCAAACGAGATAATTCTCGTTATCACGAGATAATATGTCGTTCACGAGATTATATCTCGTTTAAGAATATAAGTCGTGCGCGATACATAGGGGAGATAATATCTCGTTATCAAGATAATAAGTCGTGCCACGCATAATTCTCGTTAGCGTATCTTGAATACAGGAGATATCTGTCTTAATCGAAACTAGAGAATGATAATCTTCGATTATCTCACGAGATAATCAATGTGGCGCCTGAACATATTATTCTCTGTTATCGAGCTAATCTACCGTTCTCGATTATTCCACGAGATGATTGTCGATAAGCTGAACGACATATTCTCGTTATCAAGGATATAAGTTCGTGCAGCACAGCAGATAATATCGTCGTCTCACAGATATTAAGTCGAGCGCACGAGAATCAATTCTCGTCTTCACGTAAGATATATGTCAGGTGTCGAAACGAGAATAATCCTCCGTTATCTAGGAGAATAATAAGTCGTCAGCGCACGACATAATAATTACGGTGTAATACGAGAATAAATGATATGTCTCGTTATCTTAAGATAGATAATATGTCGTGCGAGGTACTATTTTGCTAGTCGATGAGATTAATAAGTGTGGCGAAATTGAGATAATTCCTACTATGTTATGTCGCTAGTAGATAAAGCTCCGTGCGCTCGGTGAGCGATTAAAGTGTGATCTTAGAAGAGGTACACACTAATTTTCCTTCGTTTAAAAGAGAGATCATTGCCCGGATGTTCTCTAGGGGTAGTATACCTATACAAGATATATTATTCTGTATGCAAATCTCTCCTATTATAACGATATTGTACTCTATATTTAATCAGCACGTCTCGGCAGCTATTAGGTGAGCGTTTACCTCCTTCTTACTGTATTTTAGCGATCGCTCAAACTGCATTGCTGAATTCTACGTTAACGAAACTGCAATGTACCTCTTGGTAATGTGTATTATTCGCATAATTTCTTCAATGTCAAACGAGGATTTCCATAAATATGACCACTCGAAGCGCAGGCAAGATAGTATGCAGAATCTCACACAATCATGATAATTGAGATATCAAGAAAGTACTACGTTAGATCTTTAATTTTAAACCGGCCGCGGATTCAAGGAAAGGGGTACGTGGCGCTCCGTCCCCCGAAAAAAAAAAAAAAAAAAAAATAAAGAGAGAGAGAGAGAGAGAGAGAGAGGTGAGAGCGAGAGGAGAGAAGAGAGAGGAGAGAGAGGATATTGAATGGAGGAATAAAGGAGGGAGAGCGCAGCGAGGCAGGATACCTGGGCGGATTTAAGGGGGTCGTGGGAGGCGCACCCCCCTAAAAAGTTTTCAAAGATTAGGTAGTGCGGGGATATATATAGACACTTTATGGTCGCAATATCTCGGTCAATATTACCCGCTGTCATGTAGTTGTTAAGAAAGTCACTGAGGCTGCTAACCGTATAGAGGGTGCATGGGTGACCCGTGACCCATTTAAACTCTGAATGATGCTAAACTGTCGGTTTTGGGGGCTTCAGTCCCTGGCCGCCTATCAAAAGCCATTCTGATCCTCTAGGGGCTCACACCCCTAGTCAACGCATGAAATGCGAAGATTTATAAGCTTCCGGGGCTTGCCCTGGACCCTAACCAGGGTTCTTCCTGGGAACAGCTGTTGGACTGATCTAGCAGCTTTAAATCTATACGTTAGTGTTTGTGCATCCCCACAACACCAAATGGAAATTCCTGGTCTTATCGGCCTGGAGAGGGGCATGTTAAATTCACCTATTGGGGCTGATTACTTGGTTGAGATTTTAACTTGGCTAAAATCAACTAACAAAAATTCAGGAGCTTCCGGGTTTGCCCCTGTACCCCACAGGGCTTGTCCTGGTACCCACTGGGGGCCTTTAGGCGGCAGATCCCATGCTGAAAAACAAAATCCACGCCCCCCTACACCAGAAATTCCTGGATCCGCCTGAAACTGAATAGTAACAGCGGTAGTTTCAAAACAATTATATAGATAAGCCATTTCGTGAGCATAGACGCTTACTATAGGCGCGATATGAGTCCACTGTCTTTAGTGTGTATTATTTAAACATATGATCAGTATTCACATAAACGTTAACGTCAACTCAAGAACGAGTCTAGTTGTATCTGAGGTCAGATTTCTGCTCTTCTGTTATTAAATAATAATTTCTATTTATAGTCAGTGTATAAAATATCTACAAATAACTGTGTTTTTAAACATTTATACTGGTCATTTTTTACTTTTGGTAGATTTGTTCGACATGCTCACAAAGGCGGAAAACGTGATCTATTGTCTCCAGCGTAATGAGATGAGCTATGCGTACAACTCTTATTCCAATTCGAATAAGAGTAATTCTTCCTTCCGTTGTTATAAAATTGCCTAACTTCTTCGTATTTGACTTGTGTTGGAGGGAATGGACTGCATGTGATAATTATCGGATTAGAGTCTCCTCTAGTAGACCGCCCCGTTGGTAATTGGTTTGTAAGTTTGACTATACGAGGAGAACCTGGATTTTCACGCAGAAACAAGTTAATAACATCATATCATTATTAATGAGGTTTTTCCCATTAGATTAATTACAAACTTGTATCAATATTTTTTACCACTTCTTTTCTCCGTTAATATCTAAAGATGGAAATTCCTCGATGCAGTTTGCACTTTCTTGTTTAACTTTCATTAGGATAAACATAGGATGTACTTGAAGCATTAATAATCTGTAAGATCTTATCACTTGTAACAACAATTACATTGTAACATTCCTTGTACATGTGCGGTAAACTGCTACCTGATCAGTGCTTTAAACTTACCTTGTACATGACGCGGGCTCTAGCTATAAATTGTCGTCACTGTTCTGCATGGGTTTTCTAAGGATATACATACCTGTTAATCTTTGTCTTCTTTATAATCAATATAGATTTTGCTGGTGAAATCTCGAATCGGATTATGGTTTTTTTATAAAGATAAAAAAAAAAATAGAAAGAATTAGTACCAAGTGTAATATGTGAAATTTGCCGGATGGACAGCGAGAGTTTTGATGGACGGGGACCCGGCAAATTATAAAACACAGTAGATTTTTGGAGAACCGCAAATAATCGGGTGTCCGATATGACTGTGCCTTATCTATCCAGGTCTGTAAGTTCGACACTTCATCTATAGTGTGACGTCTGTACATTGAACGAGCTAGATGGAAAGTAGATTTCCAATTTATTTGTCTTGAAAACGATTCGGGATTTGTCTGCGTTTCCTCGACGAGAAGTCTACAAGTTGAGTAATGGATGATGCTAATTAAATGATAGATTCATGTGTAGGTATGGTATGTATGTTGCGAAAAGTGTATATAATCAACAAAGGAAGTATTTTTTTGTTTGGCAGATTATAAGTTCGATTGAAAAGTATGGGAGGAAACTAAAAACCATGCGCTACTATACCTTAAATGATAACGTTCACATCTACTTCAAAGTAAGATTAACCTTGAGCGGTAAACCAAAGCTGTTCATTTATGGATGCTAACAAAATGATGAAATATCTCCTGATATTTATCGCCCTTGATAACCGCAACATGTATTTTTCACTCCGCGTTTTTCAATTTTAATCATTTCCAGTCAAAAAACGCAATTAGTAGTAACTTTTTGTGTGTTTTTTATAGTTTTTACTGCGAACATATACTACTACGATCTGTCTGAAAATAATTTAAAGCTTCAGTCATTGAGCACAAGTAGGATTTTTTTAGGTTTTCGATATTGAACCGATTAAAAAAACAACTTAATGCTTTCTTTCATTCACAAGTGTGGCAATATGCTGTTTTTAAGAGGACTGTGCTTCGTGCGACGTGTCTTAGGCATTTGGAACCCTACGGTTACGAACTTGTCGATGGTTCCGGTGGCTTAGACTCATGGCTTTTTAGCAGTGAGGGTTTTTTGGTGTTAACATGCTGGACACGGGACTCGTTTTTGAAGGTCTATTCGAAAGACACGTGATTCTCATTTCTTAATGCCGATACTCTACTATTTTTCTAGGGTTGTTACGGGCATGGTGGGAGGTGGGGTTCGATACGCGCGACCGTTCTCATACGAGGCGTGCTCTCCAATGAGCATCCGCGACCAAGGTTTTATCAGATACTGTGTATTATGTTTATATGATTTTTTTTCGTCGCGTAGGAACTGAACATCAAAACTGCTGCGATGACTGTTTATCAGCTGTTTTTGGTAATTGGTTTATATAACATTTCAACTTGTTTGATAGGAGCAGAGATCTAAATCACGCATATTTAGTAACTCTACTCTATATTATTGGGAACTATTTTAAAACTTTTCTAAGATCTGCAAGTGCAGCGTTTGTCAATTAAACTATGGCACGCTCATTGTTATACAGAAGATCAGTTTTTCATAAATGTGGCCGACGGGGTAAGATCGGCGCCCAATTAGGCACCTAAAGGTTTAAAAGGTTTATATAGGGAACGTATATTATTAAAAACTCTTCTCAAGAACGACAGGTTCAGCTTTATATATTAACTTGGAAGGCATTCAAGTTTATTATGGTAAGAACCCATCCCACTCAACCCTCTCCATCCGGGGGGTTAATATCTTGTAAACTATTGAGATAATTTTCTCATTGTTATGAAGAGTGTTCTCTATTGGCAAGATGCATGCACACATTGTGGAAGGCCACCTGGGGTCTTGCTTAATTTTGTAACTATTAGATACCAACCTGCTCAATATATTCATCTGTTCACTGTGCTATATTGATGTGGAAAATGCCCCTGGGGTCATGATACTCACATTTTTAGGAATATATATTTTTTTAAAAATTATTTGGATATTTGAACACGTTGACGATTCTGATCCCTCAAACATGGCACTTTTTTCTTGATCGTCTGTGTCTGAGATATACCAGTTTTCATTGACATGATGAGACACCATAAAGTGCTATTTATGTATTATTAGATCGTTGAATATTTCAGACCACTTTTGCAGATCCGCCACCTGTTGCCAATTTGTGTGTTAGTTTAAATCAGTAATTGTATTAAGGACAATTTTTAAGAAGAATAAATAAGTCTCCAGGGGCTATGGCAGCCTGACCAATATGATCATATCATGGTTTTCTACATGGCTTTGGAAGTGACAGAGGTTAAACTTACTTAGAGATTATAACATTCGAATATAGTGGCAATGCTAAATCCAACTCTGCTTGTCGTGGAACGATGCTCAGGTAGAGCGATGTGGCCACTGGTGTCTTGTTTTTCCGGGTATATCCCAAAGTTCATCAAAGTGAGGATGTCGAGTACAAT
>CAJDSM010053335.1:0-12752 GCA_903981925.1 Ostrea lurida | reverse complement strand
CACATGAGGAGGAGGGTGTAAATTAATTCATCGAAATGAGAAATTAGTCTCGATGAAAGCACCATACTTTGAACTCTTTGAAGTATATTTTTAAGTATAATTGAATTTGAAAGATTATGATTAGTAAGTCTTATATAAGCACCAATTGCAGGGCTTGAATTGCTGTGCAGTACCCGGTATATATTAACCATTAAAATTAAAATAATTAATTCCAGGAGTCTGTCATATTCTCTATCATCCATGCAGCTGGTTTCTCAAAATGATAAGAATCTATATATCAAAGGTTAATTATTTTCCAATGAATTTTTCATATAATATATTGAGAATAAGTGCAGTGAAAGCTTCAGCATGCATAAACAACTAATATGTGAAAGTTCATATATTGATTTCTTTAACATACCGTATCACACATTGCAACTCAAAACAACTGTCTATGGTATAAGTTTTCTATTTACTACACTCAAGGGGTCAAAAGTATTTCTGCACTGCTAATTTTCACATATATATCTATACAACTTTCATAAATTTAAAAATTCACAAAAAAATTTATATTTAAATGTTATCACTTGTGAAATTTATCAGAATATTATGCGAATTCACTCAAGATCCATGACCATTACTGTAAAATGATATTTAAAAAAAAAAATTCTGTGAGTCGAATTTGAATGACGGGGTAGATTTTTTCATTGCTGATCAATATATGAAAAGTGTAAGATTACGTTCAAATAAAATTCATGCAAACATGATTATCTGTAGTGAGTGTTTAAAATTATAACACAGAGAGAAATAATAGATAGTAACAGATTAAAACTAGACAATTATGCACGATTTGTGAGAGTTTTATAGTTATGACTGCAGTAAAAATATTGATATCCGTTGCTCTAAAAAATGTATTATTCAATGAATTATACTAGCTGAAATAATTAAGCAGTTGCGGAAATACTTTTGACCCTTGAGTGTAGTATCTAGATTGTGGATTTGCTCTGCGATGGCCTGCTTATGAAGGAGACAATAAGGGTGACTTCGTACTTGGGCTACCCAAATTGTGAATGAACAGAGAGAATTTCAGTCAGCTCTTGTGACGTATTGTGACCTTTGAACTCTTCTCAACATTAACCCTGCTTTGTATGAGGGATAGTGTGGTAATGTTATGGTCTCTTCTCCAATCACCTGACATTAGAAGTCCCCCGTGTCCTTGTAGGTGTTGGGATAATAAAGGACTTTCTCCAGTATTGCCAACCGGTTGCGGTAGCTCAGTGGTTAGAGCGTTCGCTTCGCAACTGGGAGGTCATAAGTTAAAGCCCCACTCGCACCCGACCGCGTCAAACCTAGGACGTGAAAATAGGCAGAGATTGCTCCTTCGCCAAGAGATCGGCATTTAGAAGCCAGAATCACGGGTCTTTTGAATATGACCTTAGAAACAGAGGTCCCATGTCACGGCAGGTGTTGGCATGCTAAAGAACCCTCACTGCTACGGCCCTGAGTGCTAAGCATAGGTCTAAATTTGTGGTACTTCACCTACAACTGGTGATGTCTCAATATGAGTGAACATTTCTCGACCGGACGTAAAACAAACAAATAATCAATTTGCCTTGAGTGCCAAGCATAGGTCAAAATTAATTTTTTGATTTGTGTAAGACTTTGTGTTTGAAAAAATCAGTACTTGGAGGAAGTAGAGCTACAGCCTCTACAAAAACATTCAGTTTAATTAGCAAATTATGAGACTGAAAGGTTACTGAGTTGTTGATATAATCTACATCTGATTATGCCTCCGTAATTGGAAAAGTTTGGGACATACTGGTAGTTTATGGTCTGTTCATATGTCTGTCTGCAAAAGCATTAATCTTGGCCTTAAAGCTTTTAAATGATTTATGTGAAAGCTTTCATGTGTTTAATGCTAGTGACAAGACCCTATCATTGGGTACCAACATTTTTGATATCATGTGACCATGAGGTCAGAACAATTTTTAAAAATTGTAATCTTGGTCATTGGCAACTTTGCTGCTATACAGGGGCCGGCTTCAGTGTTTCACAAACACATCTTGTAACTTTTGTAACGTGAACATTTTTGTCTTTGTTTCAGCCGGCATGGCGACACAGTCGTGTGTATATAAATTCCACCGACATGATGGTATACAGGAAGTCTGATGTAAAGAATCAATCCCATAATCACACAATGTGAGTATAAAATGATATCAATAAAAAAAATGTGTTGCCATGCAACCTTTTTAACTTCAACTCAAATGGTAACACAAATGAATACTTAGATATGAATTTTTCCCAAATTTTCTCCTGAATGACAGACTTATAATTTTAGAATTTGTTTGATTTTGCTTGTTCTGTTATCAGTCTTTCTTAAAATTCTGTTTTATTTCTAAGTATGTGTGTTGTTTTTTCTTCAAACCGGTAGAGCTACAGTCTGAACAAAGATTTTTGGTCGATCATCCGATGACGTTTCTTTTTTTTAGAGAGTGTGAAGGCGGCCATCATTTGAGACATGAGAGCTATTCTAAAATGAAACATCACCTGATAGGTAAGTTGCTAGATATTGTATCTGGAATTTCTCTTCATCAGTTGGTCATGATTAGTCATTAGATCAGTCATGCAGAATTTCATTTATTAAGGTAGTACTCTCATCATCATAATGGCTGACTTCCTTTTGAAACATGGATGAAAATATCATTACCAAGGTTATTTGTCAATTCATTTCAAATTTTTAATGCCTAACAGTAACTTAGTAGCTTTAATAGTAGGATAGCATGTTGACTACGGAACTGTAGATCGTGGGTTTGATCTTTCATCCACCTAAGATTTCTCTGGTGTAGCATTCCACCTTAATCTGCAGAAATGAATAGCAGTTTAGAATCGTGAATGCAAATGTAGCTTAATTACCCGAGTGGATGACTCATTAATTTTAGAATCTTTTCTTATTGAAGTTAGTCTGACACTACACCACCTACATAGCTGCTAGCTTGTCCTTTGTTGTTTTGACTTATGGTTACAATTTTTATTGAATGATAGAACATTGTGATGTTTTTTTCCCTCCGATTTTACTTTTCCATACAAAATTATAAAACTCTCTTATGCAATGTAGATTTGGAAAACAACCAAAGACAAAAGTTATAATTATAGTTGTTCAATGTTATAAAACAATTAAATTCAAATGCACTGAAAAGTTGTATATTATAGTCCATAATCCTTAGAGCTCTCAGTTATAGTGTTCAACCATTAGTAGAGGGAGTTCACAGCAAATAAACACCGGAAATGTCCAGGATATTGTCATAAGGATACCCTCCTGGATCCTTCCTCTCTGTGGGGGCCCCCTGACATTTCTTGAGGTATTGTTACTGGTTGTTGCTTTCTGTGCCCCCCCTCCCCCCCTTGACATTTTTGAGGTATTGTACCGGTTGTTTCCTCCAAATGTGGGGCCCCCCGACATTTCTTGAGGTATTGTTACGGGTTGTAACTCACGTTTCTGCAAGCTTTAGTGGCCTTGAGAAGAATTAGTGGGCAGAGGTTGTCAATCCAATATCTGCGGCTCTGTGGGTGGCCAATTTGAATGGAAGAAATGAAGAATGATGATTTTAATCGACGTTTTTAAGATAAATGTGTTTCAAATATATGGAAAAAAAAACACAAACATGCCGTGAAATTATTTGTTTGTACACACAGTCAATACTTTACACAAAAACGTTGCGTTGGTGCATTGTGACATCATCAGTTTCAGAGAGTGGTGATACGGAATCAGAAAACGACAGTGTGATGATCTGGAAAGTCGGATCATACTCTGTGGATTTTACACTATCAAGACTCGGATCATTGATGGGTATATAATAAATACTAGTATTAGGTACAAAACAACTTGGGCAAATGTGTAATCACAGCAAAATCAAAGGACTATATATGGTAAGGGTCGTTTTGGGCCCCCAATCCAAAAATGTCTATATCTACAATGATGAAAGTTTATATACCCTGGTTACTAGAAAAATGTATTTTGGATTGCTCAAGTATCACGTTGCCATGGAAATATGCTTTCACAAATTGATGTTTATGCTACTATTGCAGTGACATATTATATTGCGATAACATATTTTCAATCAAAGATGATTTATCCAAAGTATTGAAAATTTTTAAAACTCCTGTAATCTAAACTACAATTTACTATTTAATAATTTTACTATTAAAATATCTCTAAGCTTTTTGAAAAACTAATAAAATCAAATAGCAGGTAATGAAGAAATGACACTGAAATTCGTATTTTCTAAAGTACGGGTGTTCCATACTAAATTGTTAGCCTGACAAATGACGTCACATAGTGTTTATCCGAATCAATAATAGTTGCCACAAATATATAGGCCTAATACAATGATATAATTTTAGAGAACTTTTTAAAAAGGATTTACCACGAAGTTAGCGAAATACAACATATATTTGCAGTGTAGGCTAGTACATGCAACAAGCCGCACTGTAAACAACGTTGTAAACATGTACGTCTGTATTGAATATTTACATAAACTCGGTGATAGCAACAGCTTTTAAGAATATATAGGATTTATAATGTTATTGAAATATTTATATTGATCATCGATGTTTGGAAGTAAATTTAACTTACAACAGTCTTTGATCGTAATCAGCGAAGAAAAAAAGAACAATGATCACACAATTTCTGATTGCACTCGGGTCTACGGATTTCTCATTTCAAAACATTATGAACATAATGCGATACAAAATATAATTATAGTTGTGTTTTAAATTATTTTCACGATGAATTATATTTCCAACGCAACATTGATCACCATATGCATTCATCATGTATTCCAGTGTACGGCATACAAATAGACACAGAGGTATGATGTCAGTGCGAAAGTTATGGAAGAAAATGCGTGTTTTTCGAAAGGTTTTTTCGCCGGTTAGATATCTGCGACTTTTTGAACAAGATAGGTATTTTGCATGCATATTTTAACATTTGATATTTTTACGGTGTGTAAATATCGATCTTGATCAAGAAATCGCAAGTGTTTAAAATGTCCACTAGAGATGTCAAAATCATGTTTTTAGGCACTTTTCTGTATAACCAAGGTGACTTTATTAAGCCCTTTACACTATATGCGCAAAATATTTTTTTCAAAATTTTATAAAAATAAGACATTATGAATGCGATAATGAACTCGCATAAATTTCATCAACTTTTATTAAGGTTTAAAATTCAGCTATGAAGGGGGCCTACAAGCAAGCATACCCTATATAGTTCTTTTATTAACCCATTCCAAAATCTAGTAGTCTAAGGTGTCCAGCTACTTTTAAAGTTTTCATGAAGATTGGAGTGGGATCTTAGATCATGATAGACCCTATTCTTGTGTGCGTAAAAGTTTGTTTTCAAAATGAGGCAGTTCCAAGAACCATCACATATCGTGGGTATGCATGCAGGATGTGTTAATAAAGACGTCATGCTTACCTGACCTTGCATCCACTCGTTCACTATTAATATATAAATGTTACCAGTTTATCCCCCCCCCCCCACATCTTACATCCACTCTTATTTCTATATATTAAATGTTACCAGTCCTCTCCCCCACATCTTACATCCACTCATATTTCTATATAAATGTTACCAATCCATCTCCCCACATCTTGCATCCACTCATATTTCTATAATTATAAATGTTACCAGTCCTCTCCCCCACATATTGCATCCACTCATATTTCTATATAAATGTTACCAGTCCATCTCCCCACATCTCTAGGTGGGTGTATTCAGGTAACCACGATGTAAATGGGGAAATAAAGTAATTGCAAATGAATGCTGATTTATATGTAATTGAACTTTTCTCACCGATATATCTCTCTCATGAACTAAACAGCTGTTTAGAAATTGAATGCCGTCTGACATGTATTCACTAATTTTGTCTACAAATTTCTCCATTTACCTGATCAAGAAGTAGGGCTCATGGCAAGTGTGACCAGTTGACGGGGGATGCTTACTCCTCCTAGGCGCCTGAACCCACCTCTGGTGTGTCCAGGGGTCCGTGTTTTCCCAGTTCTTAATTTTGTATAGAAGTTATGATATCGTTCATTGTCTTCATGTTTCCCTTCAGATGATGTGAGCTCGTATCGGCTGCGTCGAAGTGTCAGTCTCAGCAATCAGGTGTGCCGGATTTTGCTGGTCGCGGATCACTATTTCCATCATGGGATTGGCGGAGGTTCCATTCCAAGCACCCAGAATTTACCATGTGGGTTTGTAAATTGGGACAACCAAAGATTAATATTTTCTGTAAAAATGTGGGTTTGTAAGGACAACCAAGGATTAATATTTTCTGTAAAACTACAGTGAGAGTAAATAATTTAGGAGGGGATCAAGCAGCCTGCCAGGATCATTTTCTTGGTTCCGTCTAAGTCTTATTGTCACGACCGCACACGACTGTCTGCTCAGTCAAGCACAACAAGATTTTGATTTTATATGTATAATTTTATCAAAATAATTTATATACATATGTACAAAATATAAGAAAAAAAATGACACTGTCCACAACTCCGAAATACGCCAGCGGTTCCGGGATTGGCCTTTTACATCAGACTTCTGATAACTGGCTTCCAGTGGGTCCATATCCTTTGCCGTGGCATGATGTCGAGTCCATAAAGTTTAAGTAAATCGTTTATAGGAACCTTTTAATTAAGAAAAAAATAAAAACAGCCTTTAAGTTACAGGTACACTAGGCCTAATATAGCAGTTTACCATTATGACAACTAAACAGTCGCCATAAAAGATGAAAAACGTGAAGCATCTGAGCACGATGTTAGGTTACGTATAGCTTAAATAAATTTGTTTCCCAGAAAATATACACACCTAAACTACCGTGGCCAAACAAAACATAAGACCGTGCTATATATCCCCGTATATAGCACCCCATACAGTAGACTAAGGCGTTAATAACTACATTCACACTTACGAAACATCTCGCTGCTTACAAAGAGAAAAGTTACTTTTTACACACTAGAAAAGTATATAAAAACGCTTATATTTACCCCCGGCAAACGAAGTTTGGGGGGGTATATAGGTTTCACCCTGTTGTCTGTCTAGTCCGTTCTGTCCGAAATATGTTGTTGTCCGAACTCCTCACTAAACGACTTGCAGGATTTTCCAATGAAACTTTGTGATGTTTAGAATACATATTAAATGGAGATTGCATATTGTCAGAATTTTTATTTCGGACAATTTTGTAACAAGATTATTGAACGTTTTGGACTTTAGCATTTTTTTCACCCATTATACCTATGCATCAGTGCGTTGTCCGCAATTCTCCTAAACGACTCAGGATTTTATGAAACTTTCGGTAGTGTTAGGAATATATTAATGGAGATGTGCAATTGTCAGGAATTTATTTTGGACAATTTTTGTACAAGATATGAACGTTCGACTTAGCATTTTTCACCCAATGTATGCAGTAGTGCATCGTCCACACTCTCCTAAAGAATAATATACTATATATACCATTGATTAGACAACTTTTTAATCTGAGGAAAATCTTGTTGTGTTCATTATGGGTGTTGCCCCGCGGGTTAGTTCCCGATAGGACAGTTCTAGTTCCAACTTGTTAACAATTTGCATTACTCAATAATTAATACATCAAAATAATACAATGCTAAACAAGTCCACTTACCCCTACTAGTAATAAAAGACGTTTACAAACGCCTAAGCTGCGTCAACGCCTCATGGAAAATTGTGGCCAGTGTGTAACTCCAGCTCTGCAATGCGGAAGTTTTTTTTTTTGTTTTTTTGTTTTTTTAAGATTTCACATTTTTATCATTTTTCACAGTAAACAACAACGTATATGAGTAAAACCTTCCACAGAGCCCTCCATAATATACCTCACCTGTGTGCAGGGCGCTCCCTGGATCAGTTTATAAAGAAAAGTTTAAATTAGATACAGAAAGAAATTATTATAATTACATTATTAAAAAATTAAAAAAAAATTTCTGGTTTCCCTTGTTATGAAATAATAATATACAAAGATGATTTAAATAAAAAAAAAAAAAATTAGAAGCACATTTGATTTACAGATTATTTGTTAATCTACCATTTTTATACCCCCGCAAACGAAGTTTGTGGGGGTATATTAGGTTTCACCCTGTCTGTCTGTCTGTCGTCTGTTCCGTCTGTCTGTCCGAAATATGTTGTTTCCGCAACTCTCCTAAAGACTTGCGATTTCAATGAAACTTTGTGGAGTTAGAAGAATATGAGATGTGCATATTGTCAGGAATTTTATTTGGACAATTTTGTTTACAATATAGCATTTTTGACTTAGCATTTTTCAACAAATACTATTGCACATCGGGTCCGCAACTTCCTCCTAAACGACTTGCAGGATTTCAAAATGAAACTTTGTTGGAGTGTTAGAATTACATTTAATGGAGATGTGCATATTGTCAGGAATTTATGTTGGACAAATTTTTATTTGTCAAGATATGAGCGTTTTGACTTAGTCATTTTCACCAAAATACCTATTCATTCAGTGCGGTGTCCGCAACTCCTCCTAAACGACGTTCAAGGGTTTCAATGAAACCTTTGTGGAACTGTTACAATACAAATGGAGATGGCATATTTCAGGAATTTTATTTTGGACAATTTTGTACAAGATATGAGCGTTTTGGACTAGGCATTTTTTCACCAAAATACCTATGCATCAGGGCTTTCCGCAACTCCTCCTAAACACTGCAGGATTTCATTTGAAATCTTGTGAGTGTTAGAATTACATAATGGAGATGTGCATATCTGTCAGGAATTTTATTCATTGAAATTTGTACAAGATATGAGCGTTTTGGACTTAGCATTTTTCACCAAAATACTATGCATCAGTGCGTTGTCCGCAAATCCTCCTAAACACTTGCAGGATTTCAATGAAACTTTGTGGCAAGTGTTAGATACATAATGGAGTGTGCATATGTCAGGAATTCATATTTTGGCAATTTTGTAACAGATATGAACGTTTGGACTTAGGAATTTTTCACCAATTATGCCTATGCATCAGTGCGTTTGTCGGCCAATCCTCTAACACGACTTGCAGTAAATTTTTATAAACTTTGTGGATGTTTAGAATATATAATGAGAATGCAATATTGTCAGGAATTTTATTTGGACAATTTTTTGTACAAGATATGCGTTTTGGACTTAGGCGAATTTTTCACCAAAATACCTATGCATCAGTGCGTTGTCCGCAACTCCTCCTAAAACGACTTGCAGGATTTATATGAACTTTGTGGAGTGTTAGAATACATAATGGAGATGGCATATTGTCAGGATTTTATTTTGACAATTTTTGTAACAAGATATGAACTATTGGACTTAGCATTTTTCACCAAATATGCCTATGCATCAGTGTTTGTCCGCAACTCCTCCTAAACGACTCGCAAGATTTTATGAAACTTTGTGGCAGTGTTAGATCACATAATAGACATGTGCATTATTGTCAGGAATTTGTTTTGGACAATTTTTGTACAAATATGAACGTTGGACTTAGGCATTTTTCACCAATGTATGATTAGTGCATCGTCCACAAACTCCTCCTAAAAGAATTATATATCATATTACCCATTGATGAACAAACTCTTTGTTAATCTGAGAAATCTGTTGTGTTCCTTATGGTAGTGTGCCCCGCGGGGGTATAGTCCCGATAGGACCAGTTCAGTTTTGGACAATTTTGTACAAAGATATGAGCATTTATGACTAGGCTTTTTCACCAAAATACCTATGCATCAGTGCGTTGTCCGCAACTCTCCTAAACGATGCAGGATTTTATGAAACTTTTGTGGAGTTTAGAATACATAATGAGATGTGCATATTTCATGAATTTTATTTTGGGACAATTTTTGTACAAGATATGAGCGTTTGGACTTAGCATTTTTCACCAAGTATGCATTTAGTGCATCGTCCACAACTCCTCCTAAAGAATTACATATATATATTACCCATTATGAGACAACTTCTGTTAATTAGAAAATCTGTTGTGTTCATTATTGAGTGTGGCCCCGCGGGTGGTATAGTTCCGATTAGACAGTTCTAGTGATATAGGCAGAGGATCCATTATTTTCCTAAAAGTACATGATCTAAGAGAGGAGGTGTAAAATTGTCTTTGATTACTTCTACTACAGCATGGTATTTATAGACTTAGAATTGCTGTGCAATGCTTCATTAGTTATTCACAGATGTCATATTGTTGTAGAGGAAGAATCCAATGTTATCCATGAAGTTATAGTGGATCTGATAGGAGGGGAGGATGTAAAATAGCTGTGAACACTTCTCCATGTGGCTAATATTAATACAATTTCATACTTCATTATTATACTCCCCGCAAATGAAGTTGGGGGGGGTGTGGGGTAGGGTATATAGGTTTCACCCTGTCTGTCATGTCAGAAACATGTTCCTCAACTCCTCCTAAATGGCTTGAGAATTTTAAGGAAAACTTTGTGGATCTATGAATTACATAATTGAATGCATATTGTCAGAAATTATCTAGGACAATTTAATGTAGAAAATATAAATGTTCACTTTTACTTACATTTTTCACCAAAATGCCTCAATGCGTTGTCCGCAACTCCTCCTAAACAACTGCAGATTTGATAAACAATGTGGAGTAGTTAATTACATAATGGAGATGTGCATATATATTGTCAGAATTTATATTGCGGATTATTTATTACAAAACATGAATGTTTGACTTGGGCATTTCACCAATGTATGATCAATGCATTTGTCTGTAACTCCTCCTAACTACTAGCAGGATTAGTAAACTTTGTGAGTCGTTAAGTATTATGAGATATGCCATATTGTCAGGAATTTTGTTTTGGACAAATATGTAGAAATATGAACGTTAGACTTAGCATTTCTTCACCAATGTATTTCATGAGTGTGTTGTCCGCACACTCCTCCTAAACAAAAAATACTTATATTACCCATTGATAGACAACTTCTGTTTAATTCTGAGAAATTATGTAGTGTGCCCCGCGGGGGGTATTAAGTCCCAAGAGGACAGTTCGAGTTTCCTTTTAAATTTCAAGTTTATTTATCATATATACCACACCAATTCAATTAACACATATATACACCTATAACATTAAAATTAACCACATATATACATATTACATACATATTACATACACATATATATCATATACACTGCCAAATTATTAATGTTGAAAGATGATTGAATATTCATTTTAATAAAGAAGTAAAATGTATCGCTGATGCTGCCTTAAGGTCACACAACACCACACGCTGAAAGTCAGCAATGGGTAAGTTTATTAATAGAGCAATACTAGAGAAATGAAACTACCAACACTGGGAAATATGACATACTCAAACACGGTATTAACAAAAAACCCATGTCAGCAAGAAAATACTGGAAATTATTAGTCAAATAAAAAACGCACCCATACACTTACTGAAAGGCTTTAATTTCACGGGGCTAAAAATTTGCGATTTATCATAAGCATTTGCGATGTTAAAATTTTCCGGAAAGTATATATTCTCAGCTAGAATCATATACCTAAACACACTGAACAACACTTCGCAGTGGGTTAATTTTGCGTATTGATATAATCGCGAATATAGCGAAAAATAAAACCCAGGCAAAATATTCCCCCACTTTAACAGTAGACCATTGACTACTTTTAAGACTATAATTGATAGAATTACGTTTGTATGGTAAGAATACTTAGGATCTGTGCGATAAAATTTGTTTGTCATATCTTATCTGCCCCATTAGTAAGAGTTGTTCACAGCAATAGAGAAGATGTTTACTAGGCCTGTTGTGATTCCAGCTACCTCACATAGATACGTATCACAATACAAATAGTGCGAGTGTAACACGTATCACATATGTGCCAACATTAGATAATCTTAATATCGCATTTTATGTAAATATTGTGATGCCGCTGCTACCCTAATAAAAAACATAACTCTTACACAAATTGTAAAATATGAAAGTCTGAGAAGATGTGGACATGTTCATTGAATTGCCACTATCAGGCAAATCTGCTGCATTCAATTATAAACAAATAAAATGCTTTCTTGTATTAATTGAGTGATGAAGGAAAACTAGATTGCCAGAAAAATTCATGGAAATTTATGGAAATTTTTTCTGCAATCTATTCCTCATCACCCAATAAACCAACAAAAAAACATTTTATGTTTATATTTTATTTTCGGCATCGTAAACATATAAACTAGATTTAAGTACACAATATATAATGTTATCATTTTTACTTAATCGGAACACCAATTCAACTTTGACCTTGAATCGCCTCAATATGGTAATACAATGCGGACAGGACACATAAAACCAATCGATGTTTGCAACAAACATGCATTTATGGATAAAATGCCAATGGCCAATTCAATGAAATAATAGGAGAAAAATCAGGAATGTAAAAATCGCCATACAACCTGACAATATTATACATGTATCGTAGACCACCCGATTAATAACGATCAATTACACGTATCGTTACACCTCTAATGTTTGCAAGAGAACAATTAACTCTTATAAATTAAAAAGGCAGATTATGTAAATGTTATCAAAAGATTTAGAACCTTTGAGCATGTGCTCTTTGAATCACACTGAAAACTCTCTCTCTCTCTCTCTCTCTCCTCTCTCTCTCTCTCTCTCCTCTCTCTCTCTCTCTCCTCTCTCTCTTCTCCTTTGTGTGACATAGAAATAATTAAACTATGATTTGCAATTAAACCTCTCCATCTCTCC
>CAJDSM010053322.1:0-11856 GCA_903981925.1 Ostrea lurida | reverse complement strand
AAGTATTCATATTTGCCTATCGTCTGGCATAATCTTCAACAGAATTTATAATGGAGATGAATTGAATGGCCGAGGTTCTCTGAATTTAGGACCTTTTGAAATATATTGTAAGTGATCTCCCTGTCTTCATTTTCAACTACATGTCAAAATCACCAGTAATGACACTTTGAATATCACAAGAAATAGTTATTATTATTTTGATAAATTGTAAACTTGTTGAGGAAAAAAAATATGAAAACTATTGGAAGTTATCTTTTATACCTGTTTAATACAATATAAAACTTATACTGGTATGCAATGTTATTTATGACAATCGATTTTGTTTTTCTTTTTGAAAGAGAACATGACACATATTTATACACCTTGATATCACATGGCAATTCTGAGTCAATATTAAAAGTTATCACATGACAATAATGAGCCAATATCAGAATTATTTTTCTTGTTCTTCAGACTTTCTAGGTACATCCCTAGTGATTTCTGAATGGATTCCTTGGTAATTGTAGTCTCTAAAATAAGCAGATATCCTCTCTTTTCTTCTTTTCAACAATTTTCTATCGTAGGTCTTCTGAACTCAGTTTTACTCAGCTGCCTGGCAAAAACCTGACGGAAAAAAAATCCAAAGTTATACCACTGTGTATATGCAGACTGAACTCAAAACCTGGGCGTGTCTTTAGTAACCAAGTCAATCCTGACAAAGCTGAGAAGAGAGCATCAATGTCATACATGTAGAAGTTTATACATGTACATGTACATGGTAGTACTGTAGATTCCTTTTTATGCGAGTACTTTAATATTGCGAGTTGACTCTATCACGTCAAATCTGAGAAATTGAATTTGCGATTATTGTGTAAATGAAGAGTGTTTACATGTATTTCAGTACCATAAAAAAAAAAGCAAAAAATTTCATTCGGCAATCGATGCTCCTCACTAATACGCAATAATAAATACTCGCGTTTTATTTAGGAATTTACAGTAGCTTTAACACCCATCCATCAACTGGCTGTATACAAAAATGGTTAGATAAAGCGTTTAGCAGTCCTTTTCTCCAAAATTTTGTGTCCGGCAATGTCTAAATAACTCTATCAAAATCCAACATTTTAGGTTATTATTTGATGTTTTTATACAGTAATCTGAGAGATTTCTATGTGATGTTGATTTTAGATTTCTGATTTCTTGGCTAATTAACTGAACACCATGATTAACTTTGGAATTTTTACTTATCAGCTCTCAAAATATTAAAAGATAATTATAAATTATGGTATATATAATTATATATTTAGTACATGTAGAAGAAGAGATTGAAGAAGGAGATGTGAGTTCCCTGTCTCTCTCCCTTTTCACTATGGAACCCTGGGTAACATTTTCTGTTGTAATTTGTTGGGTACTTACTGGGTCGCCCTGTCTCTCCTCCTGTTCACTATGGAACTCTGGGTAACATTTCTGATGAAATTTGCTTGGGTACTTACTGGTCCCCAGTCTCTCCTCCCTGTTCACTATGACTCTGGGTAACATTTTCTGTTGCAAATTTGCTTGGGTACTACTGGGTCCCCTGCTCTCTCCTCCCTGTTCACTTATGGAACTCTGGGTAATATCCTCTGTTGTAGATTTGTTTGGATACTTACTGGGTATTTTTAACCACTTTTTCATTCCTTTGGAGCAGCAACTAACTACTTCCTCCTGAGGACGTTTTGTACGATGAGCCGGATCTTTAAAGCTTCGTCCGCTCTTGACAACAAGATCCTAATTGCGAGGAGCCATATCTGTTGTCTAAAGCCTACGGTGTTCAGCATTAGGTCGTCAGCACTATTCAACAAATGTAAACAGGTACAAGGCCTGACAGGGCTAGTCACTGATTTTTGGTAACTGGGTCCAGGTCCGTCTAGATTGAGGAAAATTATCGATCTTTTTCGTCAAATTGGGAAATTTTGTTTATGAATACAATTAATGATAAAAAATCAAAAGAGTCTTTTATAATTCAGAGCCACTGTCTTTTTGTGCTTTTCAGATTCATTGTTTCAGTAGGCAAATCCTGATCAAACGTCAAGTTGAATGCATCTCCCTTACACAGCAATCAAATGGAATATAATTTGTTTTTCAATTGGGAAAATTCTGGACTTAATTCCCAATTGGGAAGGGCTCCTTTTATTCGGACCCCTAATGCAGGGAGAGTGACGTCCCTGCCTGTCAGTCACCTGAGTATGTCTTTTAGTTATAAACAGGGAATCTTCGAAACAAGTGCTTATGCTATGAACTTTATGAAGTTAGTTACCTAGATTTATATCCCGATCTGACCTTTAGCGAGGGAAAAGATTCAAATCGCGTAACGAATTTATATGCATAAGCAACCGAGTCTGTAAGATAATTATCACAACAACTATCATTAATTACATATTTCTATATTCACAATCCGAATTCACAGGAATTATTCCGCTTTGTTATTGTATTGTTGTCGTTAATTGATTGTGACATCGTCGCAACAATCACCAATTTGAAGAAGCTTGGAATTTATAGTTACACTTGTTTTCCTTCATAAAAGACTCATACAATCAATCTTAGGAAACACTGTGACAAAACTAATGTCTTTTACCATACATGTTAAACGTTTACAAAGGATAATGTACTGTTCTCTTTACGTGGCGCATGAATAATTGACCTACCTGATTATGCATAGTTATGATACAGATTTCGCGAGTTCATACTCCTTTTTCCAAACATGTTATGAACCGGGAAAAGTGCCTTAAATTGTGCTGCTAATATCAGATCCCTTGCCGTAAAGACACTATGAAATCTAAAATAAAATTTTTCCTGTGTCTGATATTTAGACTAATTTCTAATATTCAGACAGAATATAAAACAAAGATGTGCTTAATAAATGAATTCAAAACCATAATTGCCTTGAAGTGCCACACTGGATGAAAGACCTTAACATTAATAATTGAACACTATAGAGCCTGTTTTGGACCCGCCCTGAAGTGAGGAACCCAGGTGGGGGATGTGAAATTCACAACCTTCATCCCAAATCTGCTTTTTTACCAAAACAATAGACAAGCTTTTCCTATATAAAAATATTCTGTTAATCAAAATTTATTATTAATAACAAAATACATTACCAAAATGGTAGCAGACAATTCCCCTGAAATATGAAAACAATTTAGAATAACTGTTTGTTATATATAAATTGGACAATATTAACATGTTACTAACTTTTATCTTCATCAATAATAACTAGAAATACTGTGAGTAAAACTCACAAGGATACCCCCGCCACCCACAATCTATTAGCGACTCACTTGAATCACTGAAAGCTTGAATTAAAGAAGAATATAGCCCAGGGCCACAAAATCCATGATTAAAAAACCATTAATTTGACCTTGAAGTCAAGGTCACAGGTATTATACAGAGGGCAATGAACTGTAAGTGATACATCCTTTCATGGTGATATACACTAATATGCCAAATATATCCATGTTAGAAAACTTCATACCTTTGACTTTTGAGGTCAAAACAGTCATCATGGTCAAGGTCAACATGTAGGTCAATGAAATGTCAATGCAATACATCTTCTCATATATGATACACCCATATGCTAGATATGTATGACATACGTCAAAGAACAAAGAAGTTATGGCCTAGACAATTAGAAGCAGACAGAACACACATGATATATGAGGGCTGTTGATTGTCCACCAAGTGTGATAAACACTTTGCCATGATTTTCTTAGATAAATGACGCTCTTGATAGCTCATATTATACCTTTCCACCGTATAAACTGAGCCTTACAAAAACACATCACATAGTTTTTCATTTATAGAGTCATTTTCAAAAGAGGCCAGAAATGACCACTGTTGTTAAAAAAAATGGTTGACCTGTGAACTTGTATCAGGCAAGGCAAATGGAAAATTAATAAGAAGGATGGCAGAAGTACCTGAATTCGTGATATGCCAAAGCTGTTGGCATACCCAATCATGGGTGGATTTCATTTTTGAGCGTATTTAGAAAGTACAAAAGATTTCTTTCCAGATGGATACATGCATATATTGCCTGATTACCAAAAACAACTGATATCAGCGACTCCCTTCACTGTTGTGGTACAGCAGTTGGACTCGCCTTACTGGGAACAGTCCTATAGGGGTCAATAAGGTCAAAGTAAAAGCGAGTGGAAAGAACTTGCCAATTGTCTTTGTATAATTTCAGTTTCCCAAATAAAGACAATTTCTCTTTGAACACCTGTTGAAAAGTGTTCAAGGGTCCATAACGCTAGTGAAGGGATTTATTTCTAAATACAGCGCTATTCTTACCTAGATGACCAGACCATTTTTGCAGAGCATAACATTGAATACTGTTCGTGTCACATAACCAGCTGAGTTCATTGAGTCCAATGGTGAAGTTTGGCGCCATTATTCTGTAGTCAACAACTTATTGAAATGAGGCACCCTCCTGCTGGACTGTGTCCTGCACAGTAAAATTCATAGCAATCAAAAGGCAGTAAACAAGATGTATATAATTATACATATAATCACAAAAAGAGGACCCAGTAGGCCTTAATGGCCACCTGAGTATCATTGTCCTATAGATGTTTCCATATTTTGCATTTACACCTAAATTATGGAATCTATTGTTCACATTTTAATCATTCTTCCAAAATATGAATTTTAGATGGAAACCATATTGCTCTACTTTTTAAAATGTCCATCAGTGTGCTTGCCTTTAACCCTTTTGACCCCAAATTCAATAGGAAAACATCTCATCCCATGGGAGTCCATATGGTTTGATATTGGGTGACTTTAGGTAGAAAAGATAATGATCTACACCCCAGAAACCATATGATTGCTCCTTTGATTTCCAGTGCGTTGCTTTTGGAACCCCAAATTCGATAGAAGACATTTCATCCCATGCCTAGACTTCTAGGTGGAATAGATAACACTTTAGAGCCCAGAAACCATTTGTATCTACAAACGGATGGATGGACAAACCGATTTCAGTATACCACACACAACTTTGTTTGCCGGGAATGATTATGCTTATAAAGCTCCCTGCCTCATTCCAAATTGCCATAGTTCCAAATTAATATCAAAGATTATGTTTACATATAAACACTTATGTACCATGTTTGGCCCAAACCTGGGGTCCGAACCCCTACCCCAGGATCACAAATTTACAGTATTTTGCGTAAGAGGAATCTCCTGCTCATTACATCACAATGCATTTCGTTTTTCTTAGATGTGCAGTTGTAAGAGAAGAATTTTTTGAAAAATTGCGTCAGCTTTTTTGGCCCCAAAGGCCCCCAGGGGTTGCAAGAGATCTGAAATTTTAATCTATGTGTGCCTTGTTCCAATAGATGCTTCCATACCAAATTTGAAAGAACTGAAAGGGTAGTTATAAGAAGAAGTTAAAAATGTTCAATTGTTTTAACGGACGATGCACAATGCACGACAACTGGACAAAGACCAAATTCATAGCAATCTATAGCAGCAACAAATGTTATTAATATTATAGCATAAAACACAAATCACACATTGTCTAAACCTACATATTAGATTTTATTTCAAGCATGGTTACTTGATGTTTTTTTTAAATGACAAATCCTGATCTTGCTGTTCTTAAATTCACTGCCTTTCTGTTCTCATAAAGTTGTTTTCACAACAATATACATGTACAATGTAAATTAAACTATTGTCAAACTGAGAGTATTAATGAAAACAAGGGAATGTGTTTGTGAAACACTTGATACCCCCGGATCCACATGCCAGTGAAAGAGGGCTTAGCCAAAAGGATTATGGCATGTGAAAATATGAAAAAAATCTATCACTTACCATTCAAAAGTTATGGCCAATGTTTAAGTTTTGAAAAGTAGGTCAAACTTCAAAGGTCAGGAGGTAAAAAATGTTGGTACCCAGTCGAAAGGGCTTGTTATCAGGAACACACCGTGAAATATTGAAAGTCCGCATCACTTGCCAATTCCAAAAGTTAATGGCCAATGTTAAAGTTTTTGAAAAGTGGGTCAAACTTCAAGTAAGGTCAGGAGTTCAAAAATGTGGTAACCAGTAGAAAGGGCTTGTTAGGACACACATGTGGATATGAAAGTCCCACACTTGCCATTCAAAAAGTTATGGCACAATTGTTAAAGTTTTTTGTGGACACAATGGACAGATGCGACAGACCAAAACTATATGCCCCGAATCGAAATTCCAGGGGCATAATAAGACTGAAGCGAATATAAACGTGTATATCATTCATACAAAATACAACAGTCGAATCTTTGGCATTTCAAACACTGAATCGAGAATATACCATGGATATTCAAAGTGATTCACAGGTCCCAAACACTGATTCATTAAGTGTTTACCTCAATATCCAAAAGTCTCGGGGTTACTTTGTTAAAATGGATAAAAAGTATATTAAAATTCCGTATTAGGCACTTCAAAAGTGTGTGCTATTCATCCATCCGTGTTTCGTGAACCAGAAGTGGCCAAAGAATTAGATGTGTTACATGGGGAATATGTTTTGGTACCAGCCGAAAAAGCTTGTAACAATATTGTCTTTGTTTATAAGGCTCACTGTTACAGCTGCATTTTAAACAAACTTGGTATATTAACTCCACATTTGGTAATCGTACTTACACCCCAAATGCTCTTTCAAAATATGAAATGCTTCAAAATCATGTCTCATCTTTAAAGTTTATTTCAGTCAATGGGATGGATGAATGTGAGTTACCATACTTATGCTGGATTCCAAAACTTTACAAAAACCCTTACAAACAATGATAAATTGCTGGGTCCAGTAAGTGTTCCACCAATCCCCCCAAAATGGCGTAAATCATGTGGATTCTGACAAATTCTAATGAACTTATATTAAATTTGAAATCCCAGAACTGTTCTCAAATCAACAACTTTAAAACGTATGACTTTTTAACCCCTTACACAACCATTCTTTCCGATAAATTACAGACAAGACTTTAGAATTAATTATTTCTTCAACAAAAATAGAAAAAGGAAATATTCTTATCTAATGATCAATCATTGAAAAAATTACAAAATGTTATACTCCACTCCTATTCTACACACAAATACTCTGAAGTTAATGTTAAGTAAAGCTGGAGTTCCTCATTGACAATGTATATTTGTAGTTGTTGTGATCAGGTCTTCCACAGTGTGTTGGAATTTCTATGGGCACGAATTATGCTCCTTTGTTAGCTGCTTTGTTTTTATATTCTTACGGGGTATAATTCATTTAAAAGCTACTACTTAGGAAGCAAAAATTCCTAGCAGTGGCCTTAAATTCAACATTTCGATAATTATATCGATGACATTTTATCTCGTAATACTAATTTTCATTTCATATGTCAATTCAATACATCCCAATAAACTAGAAGTAAAGGACACCACAGAGTCACCTATAACTGCTTCGTATTATACCTTTGAACATAGACGTTGACAGCAAACTAACAACTCAACTTTAAGACAATTTCAGCTTCTTCAGCCTCTCCATCGTCAACTTTCCATATATATGTCAGCAAATGCCATCAAATCACCATCATAGGTGTTATCAATGTCTCTCACCACTGATTCTCTGCGTATGATCGACCAGTTTTTTAATCGAGGCAGGCTACAGCACTTACAAACAAGTTGATTTAATAGGGGTTCCAACAGTTACGTTTAAAGTAGGAATTTCGCAAATTCTATCTAGTTTGCCAATATAACCCGCCATATTGCGTCAATGCTGCCTGGCGTGTTTTATAGCATCTTTATTTACTATTTATTAGTTACTCCGTTTACCTGATCAACACAATGGACGGACATAGTGGACTCTCAGTGGGTTGTCGACGATGGTCGACAGGGGATGCCTGCACTCTAATCCTGGCAATAGACGAAAAGATGATTTTTCTGCAGTCCGGTACGAATCAAAGTGCCAGTAATTCGAATGCTCATATTATGAGAGAGATATTTTATGTTGGCCCACACGTTTTGTTGTGGCTATGGAATTGTGCACTTATTCCTTGATTGCCACAATGTACCCGCAAAGACATATTGAAATATCGACAGCAACTTTCGTACACATGGTGGTCCCTTCATTTCGAATTGTAAATATCTTGCTTATACTACATGTACCGATTAAAATCTTCGAAGCGCTTCATCATGATACCCAGCGATTTATGTGCGGCGAAGTGATATTTTCTTAATGTCTTCTATTCCAACGGCCTGAGATATAAGCTAATCAAGATATGTGCTAGCAGTGTCGAAACGTCAGGTGGTGAGTGAAAAGGGGATCATCCTCGGCAAGCAAGCAATTACAAGCAAGACTACATGTAGTAGAGTTAGACTCTATGTTCATGTAACTTGAATAATAAATATGTCAACATTTTACCAATGATAAGTGCAATGCTATCGAAGATAAGTATTCATTTCTTATGCTTTGAACTTTTGTATCGAATCCAGATGGGAGGCAAATAACCGGGTACCAGCTAGGTATGCATTACAGTACTAAACAAGCACAACAAGTCGTGTAACGCAATCACGTCGAATATAATGTGAATCCCTGTGATATAAATTATTACAGAATTCTCAGATAAAATAAATAAAGGATAGATAAGAAACTGGTATACTCAAAGTAAATTGGTTTCGTAGAAACGAGCTTGATTACGCTTGGTCGAATAACAAAAGGATCTTTGAGGATGAGTGCTTAATGGCATATAAATTTATGACAATGGAGTTAACAGGGATTTTAATTATTTCCCGATGCCTTGCGCGAGCGGAAACTGATTTAAATCCGAGTAACGAGAGTACACGAAAGTTATCAAAGAATTTTCATTAGCCATGAAAGGCACGAGGGTTAAGATTCAATTTCACACCGATCATTAAAGACATAATTTAGTTATATTTATCTTTCTATTTGACAAAACTGGACTACACGAATTTTTCGCTTGGTTGAGTTATCTCGTTTGACGTCGGCATCTGCAATTTGGGACGCGGCTCTGCAACGTCGACGAGTTGAAGAGAGCTGGAAATTTCGTTAACACTTAGTCTCCCCCTCACAGTTCATAAAAGACACAAGATAATGACTTGGAATAACCCTCGGTGACAAAACAACTCGTCTTTTACCTGTCAACGTTTACAGTCTGTATAGCTAGTATGTGCAAGTTTTTCTTTACGCTACATGTAGCCGCAAGGAATTATTGGACTTGACCTGTGATTGACCTACCTAATTGGCATTCTTATCAACCTGCAGCTAACGAGTTGTCATAGTCGTTTTTCCGATACCCGTGTATGAACCCGGAAATGTACAGTTGTGTGATAAACGATTTATGAATGTGCGTGCATAAAATTGTTAAGTGAAGCACAAACGAACAATGGATGAAAAAAGCGTTCACAAGCCCCAATGCGGCTTTTGTTGGTGGGTGCCAGCAGCAAGTAAAATGTACACGATAAATGAACAGTCTATGGGGTGCCACCTTCCAGATATTGAATAATACTGAGATTTTACAAATACCGTGAAAGATCTGAGAAAAGTAAATGCAGCGCTAAACATCAAAAACAGCGGGATTGTGTATCATACTCCCTGTTGGGAGGACAAGGCATTTGATTTTTGGGGACTAAACAGGGTACTCTTACAAGGCTTACAGGCATGGCCAGTTTGCGTAACCCTGCGTCACATTAGGTAGGCCCACGTTCAGAAAAATGCGGTCATTCAATACAGCACCTCGTTCTATTGCTATTTATAATAACCATCAACGCCATTAAAAGTTTTCTTACATTTTCCACAAATAAGCCTTGACTGGACCTGCGCCGTAGTAACACATCTTCATTTGGTAATAAACACACCTTTAAGAAAAAGATGAGGTGATTTTTCGAGCCACGTTCACCTGAAACAACAGGAAGCATAAAAGTCACACTATGTGAGGGGAGCGAATTTCCGTGTATGATTGGTTGGGGTAAGAGGGAGCGTTGTAGACATTTAAAAAGTGAAATTGTCCACTAAGAAATAAATCTGAATTTGTTATATTCTATGCAAGTGTAAAGGCGGTATGTAAGTGCTTCACCAATGTTTGGTAGATTTTTTCCGCACATGTCAAAGCCGATACAGAGTAGATTTGTTAACGGGTTATAACATCGGAACCCAATTATCTTGATCAATTGCGCGAAAACCTCGGCGGATCCGGTTACGGAGAGCTTTCTTGGGAATCCACTGTGGAGAACGTAAAAGAAATGTTTTAGAGGACTTTTCCATTCATCGCCATCAAATGTTAACATGTGCCCCGCGATACATTAATTGTAGTTTGTTAAAAACCTGTGGAATGAACATAAGCAATTGAATTGCAATTTGTTTTATCAGAGAAGTAATTCCTTCTTTTTCGACCACCAAAAACTGTCAGCCAAGATGTACGGAATGACTAAACTAAATATCAATATGTTTCGACCCGACATTGATACCTCCAAAGATTTGCATCAACCTGAAAACAAATAAGTGGATAAATAGCAGGAGAGCGATTAAAAAATGTGCCTGTCCGTAAAGTTTCTGCCGTATATACATTGTCTCGACGTTTCGAAAATATCGGGCTTGTCGAACTGAATTGCATGACCGTCTTATTCTTCTTAAAGAAATTTCCTGTTTCGTGATTTCCCATTACTCATCGTGGGATACCAGGTTTAAGCGACTCAATCAATGAAACGCAATGGAGGCCTGATATTGACTACTTATTACGACATCTACCTGAAGACATAACAAAGAATTGCTTAAGTAATCAAGAACATTTTACAAATCGATCGATCTTTCCTTATACATGTATATGCCGGAAAATTAATTTTGTTGAAATTTTATTACTAACGTTATGAACTTAACGAATATGCATGTCTTAAAAGCTCCGAGTTTCAGTCCAATCGTCCGCGCGTACTTAACAGAAAGATTAGGCATTTCATTGTGGGGTGGAATTTCGCAAGATCCCAATATTAGGACAAATTACCTGCAGGTACCCATGTAGCCTGAAGCTAAGTGGCAGATGAGTGATACTAATTTTGACTTGCAATCTTATATAAGTGTTCGGCCATCTTTTTTCGCCAATCTTGAGTTGATAAGTAGGTTCGGAGGCACAAACTGAATTCGAAATCAAAGTTGAATAATGGGTAATACAAATGGGTTATCCCAGTTCATTTTTACAAGGTCAGGTACTGGAAAATAATGTGTTACAGAATCACTATTGTTTTAATTTATATCATATACTAATATTCTTTTTTGGGGATTGAGATACGACATGTAATCTGTCCAATGGACCTTTCTAAATTATAGTTTAAGCTTTGTTTTCAAGCATCCATAACTTATATGACTTAATAGGTATCTAAATATATTCCAATTAGCATTATCCAGCCTAAACTTGAGAAATAATTATACTATTGTGTATCTAGTTAACTGAAATTTATTCAGTATAAGATGGCCAAATATGATTGTTTTTACAATCCTGCAGTATCTAAACTCTGTCTTAAATTTTACATGAACATTAAGTAATCAAAATCTTGACGAAAAGCTCTAGACCTAGTATTGCGCGAGACCCTAAGGTTCACGTAAAAATTATACCATGTCGTGGGGAGATCTGTAGGCCGACTACCAGATCTTTACGCAGACCTCTTGCGTATGCACGGCTATCACAAAATAAACGTTTACACCGGGGTCACCGGACAAACATCGCTCGGATCATATCCGTTTCGATTCTCGATTTGGCCGGGAGAACTAAAAATGATAAATGTTTGGACCATCGACCTGAGTTCAGTCAATTCAATGTAAAATATCATAAGAGTAGTATCATATAATATATTTATCTCATACGTCTAAAGCAATGTTAGACAGCAATTCATAACGTAACC
>CAJDSM010053311.1:1345-15205 GCA_903981925.1 Ostrea lurida | reverse complement strand
AAGATTAGTAGATAATTCTTAAGGTACATCTTAATGCGAACTGAACTTTTTTTAGATTTACATTTTGGTGCGTTTTGTTGTTGATTCGGGTATAAGTGTCAGCATAAACAGTTTGCTGCATTAAACAGAGAGGTCTATTCAGACAATAAAGTGGGTCTATGCAACACTAATACTTCTGACTTTACTTATACAGGATCTCAGATACATATGAAAGCAAAACCAATGTATTTACTCTTGAGGTCAATTAGTATTCCTAAAATGACGAAATTAAAATCAGCTACCTAAGAATGATGCATTTAAGTGATATATATATGTTTATCAGAATTTAAAGACAAAAGGGATGTTTGAGGGTATTAAAAAATTTGTACCCCTCTGAAGAATTACGCGTTGGATCCGGTTAAAAGAAGTCTTAATACCTTGCTTGTCGTAAAAGGACTAAACGGACGTCCTTCTGATGATGACGGCAATAACGAGTTCCTTGTCAAACAGGTAGTCAACTGCAATATGATCTCGCCTATCTCAAAGACGGTGAGCAACCAAGCAACGTTAAACTTTGCAGGCCTTTATAGCGAGAATTGTTGACGTCTTCATAGAGTGAAAACATTTCGAGAGGCAACGTTAAGCAAGAATAGCAACAACCCAACTCAAAAACCGTTGCTTGCATTGGTCGACATTTTGTTCGGATGAAAGTTTTCAATGTTACCTCAAGTAATGCATTATTCTTCTATATTTCTGCACTTGGTCCTGGTGTTGTCATAACAACCAACGAGTAATTTCACTCAAACACTTTGTTGAAGCAACCTATGAGTAATTCATTCATACACAATCAAACTTGCAGTATTCCCAGTAAAGCTTGCGATTGCTGTGAACACCAGGGCCTTCGTTATCGAAGTCTACAGTAGTGTATGGTCAGCCGTGTACAGAGTAGCCATAGAGATGTGGATGGTATATGTCTCTTCCACCGCTGACAAGGGTACCGCGGATATCGTCACGTGCTGGTGTCCTATGAGTCCATTCCGGAACAGGCAATCTGCAGAAGTACGTTATCTATTTAATTAAGTATAGCTATTTATATTAAACCAGACAGGGGATGATTCATGACCTGTGAGATCTTTCTGAAATTTCTAGTATGTAGTCTCATTGACACTAGAACATTCATTGGAATCATAATTTTAGTTGTCAGCCACTGTTGCGATGGAAGAGACCTCATTAAAGTACCTGAAAAGCAGACACAAAATTTGTGAATTTAGCTTATTTGAATGCTTGGGAGAAATCATCTGAGATGAAACTTACCTAAATTAATTTTCTTCCTGGAAAATACCCAAAGACACTATCCAATCACAATAGTAACAGTTTTTCATGAATTTAAATAAAGTAAAATACAAAGTACATGTTTCAAAAATCAACTCATTTTAACAAAGTATGTTTTGTGATACAATTTTTAAACTAGAATTGTTTTGTTAGATTATGTTAATCAAAAGTGGCGTTTTACAATGTTTGGAGTGATAGCAGCCGACATTGAAAAGTTTTTAAATTCTATATTCAAGTTACAAAAAGAACAGCAATTGTAACATATGAGTTTAGTTTCTTTAAGCGGAATGAGTAGAGAACAAACTACATTTTTCGCGCTGATTGTGAATGTTTTGCTTTTTCAGCAGATACATTGGTTTGATGGATACTGCAATTTACTTGTTTTGTGCAATTATTTTTCGTTGCCGGCACTGTCCATCATTCCGAATCCACAATGGTTCGAATACTAACCAATTTGTGTTCAAAAAGATTAATACAAAAAGGCGAACTTAACATTGTGTGCAAACGTAATCATAATCCAAAAACATTACAAAATCGAGTGTGGGCAACACGGCCTCTGACAAAAGCGAAGGTAAGGATCAGGTCCGCATGGAGGCAGTAGCAATCCTCTGCTGACGGCGACACGCCGTGAGTTTAAGTCGAATAAGTAAACGGGGTTACCCGTAGTCAAATTAGTGAAAATGAGTCAACAAAGGGTATGAAAGAAATCAGTCAACATTACTTGTGATAATGTTGTAATCGCAAACATGGTCTTATAGCGACTGTAGAATTTGCGAAATAATTGACTTTAAACGAGATTCGTTATAACCTGCAGCATCAACTTTTTGTTAGTAGTTGCCTCGCTTTAAAAGTCCTACATGCGCATAGCATGCTCTTGGTATCGACTCAACTGGGAGATATACACACATAAGCAGTGATAGTGGTATATTACTACATGAAAGGGAAAGTTGAGATTGCAAAGTTAAAGTCTCAACACGTATCATATAATGTAGTTGTCAGTCTGCCACTTAGAGTCTAATGTTATTACAAGTTTTCAATAATTTAACCGCTATAACTTTTTTCACAATCACATGTCGGTAAGAAATTTTCTCTCATATTTTGGCCGGGTTGCCGAGTGCAAAACAGGCTTATAGAATGGCTATGGTGGGGCGGCGGCGCGGACAGGGAATATTCCTGTAACACTTTACCCGTAATTACTTATGTAGCCTCATGCCATTTCACATTGCTCATAGTCGGGTGGATCATTCGTGAGATTCAAGACTTGTCTGACGCGTACTTTCCTGTTTACCGACTTAGAGAATATTTTCCAGGAAATTATTCTTATAGTGCAAATTTTTATACATTTACTCAGCAATTATATCCGAAGTCATGATTTTGATATAGAAAGTTTGGTGAATTTTATTCATGTACTCATTCAACAAAATGAGAAATCAACATGTTTACAGCAACCCAGCCATTTCTGTTTTTCGACGGCATTCATATTTTCTCTCTTCCGACTGTTTATGACACGTGTTGTAAATACACCATCTTGTGATGAAATGGATGACGAAATAGGGGCTGGTAAATTTTCGTTGTCAATTCAGTAAAACACTCTCGCTTACGAGGAGTTAATTTATAATATCCTATTTTTCATAGTGTAATAGTGTGTTTGATTATATATAATATTTGTGTAATGAGAAAGACACTGGATGCGTCGAATAATTGAGGTTTAAAAATCAACAGTATCATTTGCCTATTCAGTGTCTCAGGGATGACAAGAGAAATGCATTTATGCAATCTATGAAAGTTCAATGACCGCATTCATCGTACAATTCGACAGTTGTCTGCCTGCTGCACAGTATTGCCGTAAAAGTTACCTAGGAGAGTGCTCTACTGGTCACGTGTTTTGCTGTTATGCTGTAGCTTTCGATTTCTTGCTCCCGCGAACGCTCCATGTACATCTAATGAACGAAAAGGTGACTTCAGTGGAATATTATAAACTTTACCAATAAAAATGATACATGGAATTCTCATATTGCATTGTGTATAGAAAGCCCACTATATGTGTTCTGAGTATTCATTACCTTCAGAATGATCTATTGAGAATCCCCCCCCACAAAAATATTGGATTCTTGTTTAGTATCAAATTCAGTTATCAAAGTCATTGACAATATGATTACGCGTTCGTCTCGGTATCTTTTTATCATGCTAAATGACAGTAGTCACTTGTTCAGAGAAATAAAGATTAAGCAACATGGTGAGCTATAACACTGTACTTGTGTTATAATCATACTTTCAACAGCACCTGAAAATATATATAACGAATTTGTCTGAGGATACAATAAAAAAACTTGGTTGTATGAAAGGTGAAGATAGCGAGCAGTGATGAATCTCATAGTCCTATATGGGATTACAAATTAAGAGTTAAAGAAACAGGATCCTGGTATATCAGACGTAGGAACAAGTTGTACTGTTAAATCGATATAACCCACATAGAATTTGGAAACTGCTGATTTAAGATGTACTGTAGACCATCGTCGATATATCTAAATGCTGGTTAAAAGCCACAGCTAGATGTTTGTCTTCTCCTGTAGAGGGTTTAAATACGTTCTGCATCCAAAGAACATACAAACGGATAGCTATCAAAGGAACGATTCATGCCCATGACTTGTAGACTTACTTCACATGCTCACCCGTATGTTTATTTTATTTGCTGCTTTTCTTACAAATTTTACAATGTACTTTTCAAAACTGCGAAAAATATTATTTTTTATTGCATTTTATTACATTAGGTTGATATGGGATAAAATAGTCTGACATGCATAAGCATTGGTTGATAAATGATTGATTAGATTCATTCACTGACAATAGACCTTATACATTACACACATGAATATGTTTCCACTGCTTACTTCCGTTCTCTAGAAGTCTGGCGATCACGTGGAGTTTGTCTTCTACAAGAAAAGTCCGTCCTGGGTCGCCATCTACAAACGATTTTTGCGTTAGTAAACTTGAACAGATCTGAAAAAATAAAGAAAATATGTACATTTTAACAACTGCTGCTAATTGGTAAGTTGACTTCAGTTTCGATTAAATTACTTTTATGATTTTTCAATGTATCCAACATATCAATTATTATTCAATGTTAAACATTGGATCATTTTACTAGGACCAGACTGAATGAGTGAATAAATTCCTATCTCCTGACTGGTTGAAATTCAACTGAAGAAACAACATTATTTTCATACCGTGTCTTTCAGGCAAATATTCCAACATTAGATTGGAAACCCGAAGTTGGTTATTAATTTTGTGGTTGTCCAATGAAAACTAGTGTCTCATATATTCTGACAGGCTCTAGCTGCGGGTTTCCATGTTTTGAATTATAAAATTATGATGATAAACAAAATTCACGTCCATAAGCCACTTTGAAGGCAGTGTTCAGTCTGTGGCTAAATAAAAACAGTCAACTAGGTCATTTATGTAGGCTATAGTAACCGGGTTTAAATATTTTGAGTAATTCAGCAATATGCGTCATCACTGCATGTGTGTTGTCTGTCTCTCGTTATTCGATATGCAAGAGCTTGTTCTGCGTATGATCAGTTTGGAATCGTGGTGGTCTATTAACAAACAAGTTGTTGTCAGCAGACATTTAAAGACATGCAATTTGCAAATTCTCATGATCGTTATAACTTTTAGTATGTCAGATGGCTGCCGTGTGGGAAAGGTCGCCTAGTGTGGTTCATAGCAATTGTTAAACCGTTTTTAAGAACGACGATTTGACTACGTATTCCGTTTGACCTGATCAGACAATGGGCTTACGCGGGTGTGATTGTTCGACAGGGGATGCTACTCCTCTTAGGCATCTTGACCCACCTCTGGTGTGTAAGGGATCGGTGTGTTGCCCAACTATTGTTTTTGTATTCTATTTGCCATTTGCGAGATTGAACACTTCGTTATGTTTGCCTTTATCATGACAGCAAAACGGAGGATTGGTGAGTGTATACTCACATGACGTACGTTGACGATTCTCAACAACATTCCGATAATCTTAAACTCATTTAAAGGGACATGGACACGTTTTGAGCTAACATTTAATATTGCATTGTTAATGATGAACAATGCTTAACCAGTTATTTTAAATGGTCAACAAAAAAACTGAATGTCAGATGTTTGAGTTACAGCAAGATACAGTGCTCAAAATTGTTTGTTAAGTAAACAAGGTTATGTCTTATTGTCTTTACATAAGGATTGATTTACAGAAAATGCCATGCTTGAAAACAAAGATGACGTGAGAAAATACTAGTGAAACTGTTTAATGTGTTAAAGAAAGGACCTACCATTTGAAAACAAGTCGCTTTAAACGGTATTATATTCCAAACATAGTAAACAAAATCATGGACGAACTTTGTTTACACAGCGAAGAATTGTGAGTGTTATATCACCGCAACTCCACAAAAGACATTAAAATTTTGGCCGACCATTAAGAATAAGTTTGTTAAACATTTTTAAAACTTAAAATGCAAATAATTTAGCGCAGAACGTGTCCACGTCCCATCAATTGCAATGTACGTACATGCAAAACTGAACAAAAAATGTAATAAGACTTTGACATGTGTTGAGTGTATGAAATGAAGATATCTACGAAAACAAACTACACTTCAGTGAATTGTTGATGATGTTTAAGATTTCAGGTTGGTACATCATTTATGTAGAGAGTTTAGAAATGGAGTACTGCAAAATTGCTTTCGTTGTTTGCATTTAAAATATCCTACTATATACAATGCATAGCATCTTGTTCTGTATTCTTCTGCTCTAAATACGTCACAGGGATACACCTTCAAAAAAAACATTTCTCATAGTAAGAGCTCCGTTATAACAAATATACAGCTCTAAATCCCTTTTTTTTCTCAAGTAAAGTAGCTCATTCTGACAAATGAAAGTTATCTAATAGTAGATCTAAATATATGTCATAGTAAAGAACTCCTTCAGAAAAATCTAACTTTTAGAATACGCGTACGATCAAATTGTAGTTATCATTTGTTGGTTGATACTTAAATACCATACCATTCAATGTGTATCAGATATTTCCCTGAATGGTAGCACTTTAACAAATATTGTTCTGAGACGTGTAACATTATAAACAGAATCACATGCTGACGTAAATTGTAAACTTAAGTTACATTCGGCATATCTGTTTGCATCTAACTGCAAAGCAATCGCCCTTTCTAGGGTATTTTCATCCGGGGAAGTCTCTTTGAACAAATTTGGTGCTGACATTCATTGCCGAAACAAGTCCTTTCAAATATCTTTAAAGAAATGCATTATAAAATTCAATATACATTCGCATGTAAATATAATATCACGGAATGAGTTCCTATAAACAGTGCTACCATATATATAAGTATTAGCTCAATCTCTGAGGGTCGACTTATCACCTTCTGCCTGATTTTTTACATGAATGTACTTAAAGGTCTGTCTAATGACCGCTTTATATATTGTAGTGTGACGTCGAATACCCCTATTCTGTTTGAATCTTATTTTTCATAACGTTTTTCCAACTTTAAAGTATTCATGTGTTTTTGTTTACAGAAATGGGTGATGTAATAGATCATCTACTTCTAATGTTTTGAAACAACAAGTCTTTGACATTCCAGATCTATCAATAGAGACGTACTTCCGAATAGTGTGGTGTATACATTATAATTAGAATAGTGACAGTATAAATTCCCTTACCGACATCGGTGACCTACTCCATACATACAGTTTAGTTGCGGTGAGATGACGTCAGGAAATTTGCTTCTCAGCCGCCCGAGGTCGTAAATTCCAGTGGCTTCAAAATATTAATCAGACTAAGTATTCTGGTATAACGTTTTTTGTTTGAATCAAACTCATGTGAATAATCTCGATACACAACTTCAGCTCTCCTCCTTAAAGCAAAGGATTCCGCCCAGAGGAACACTCATAACGAAAACATCTACGTACCCCTCTTAATTACTTGTACTTTGAATGCTGATCCTTCTTCAGTTCCCTTGTAAAAACTAAAGATAGAATTTTGGCTTCGTCTTAGACCTACAGCTTATTGGCACATCTTTCAACGACCCCCCCCCCCACCCTCTTTTGTCAAATCCTGGATCCATCTCTGAGTATTGTCTATCATAAAGATTTTATTTTCTAAATACGGTAAGGAAACATCAGAATACCAAAAAGCTTGAATAGTTAGATTAAGTTTTTGATAATCGGTAACGAAAAACAATGCAAAATTACTCACGGTAATTTTTACAAGGACTTCATCAACCTTTCTACTACTCACTAGGCCCAACATTTTGTTTTAATTTCTTTTTTTTTTTTTGTTTGTTGTTTGTTCGGGGGGATTCATGAAATTAATATTAATATTGTTAGCTGTCTTCTCGTTTTTCAGTATTACACGTCAAATTCATGATAAGTAGTTGCATATATATTCTCAATAAAGCTTTGAATGAAATGATTAAAGACAATCTTAAAATGTCTGACCTCTCTATTGGTTTAATGCAGTTTGTGACTTGCTATGATTGTTTACTCAGAATGTGAAGGAGTGTGATTTGTTAATCGTATATCATAGGAAAATAGCAAACCTAGATGTCATCAATTGACTAAACCTAGTGTCCCCGTATCATACTCACAACAGCTGAGGACATCACAGTATTCCCAGGTGGCGTTCCCGTCGATTGTCAGACACCAAGGCCTGTCACTGTCAAAGTTCCGACAATAATTCTCGTTTGCCAGGTTGTACGCCCCATAATTGTGTTGATGGGGAGTCTGCGAATCCCATCTTTGGCACGTCCTGCCACTCACTGTTCTGTTTCGAAACCCTATGTAGGGTACGCCTGGAGTTCTACAATCTGTGATATAAATCGCGGAACATTGAGTGGCAAAGAATAGAATATACAGCATTCAGGATTTTCATTCGTTAGGGTCAAATGTCATGGGACTAACTCATTGCGGATCGAAATAGAAATATTAGCTTAACTCGTTTTATTTGGAAACACAATGTCACTTTGTTGTATGTGAAGCCCATTTTACCTCGCCGTAAGAACTTTAACTTATCAAGATTAAGCTGCATATATTCAAAATGTTAAAGTTAATGTAAATTCAATTTCACCACCTGTTTATTAAAACACTGATGAGACACGTTATATTTTGTTTGATTTGAGTATAAACTGGCGAAGTAAACAATATGTTGAACGTAATCATAGTCCCAAATACATATATACAAAGTCGAATGTAGCACAACAAGGGCCTCCGACAAAAGAAGGTAGGATCAGGTGCCATGGAGGAGTAAGCATCCTCTGCTGACCGGTAACACCCGCAGTGAGCCCTTAGTCAAAACAAGGTAAACGGGATTATCCATTGTAAAATCTAGTAGGAAAATGACAGTCTAACAAAGGGTATGAAACAGATCATTCAACATACAACTTAGTGATGATTTGTAATCGCAAACAAGGTCATTATAGTGACCGTAGAATTTGCAAAATGATGGCTTTAAACGAGAATCGTTATACAATGTATGTTGTTTTGTTTGTTTTCCATATTTGTTTTGTTTGTTTTCATAACTGTTAGTGCTTCTGTTTATTAATAAACACGTCAAGAGGATTGGAGACAATTATTTATTATTATAATCTATTCCACTTTTATTGAAGTCCTTTGGAATTTCTGGTAAGGATCCGAGTTTAGAATAGACGAATCAATCAATCGATTTCAATGAGGTATCTTTATATTGAAATGAAAAATAAATCCCCAGTAACATTATTTGTAACAAATAACAAATTCTCGTTCCTTCCCTGGATTTCAACATATCAAGATCATAAAGTACTGTAATGTATATTTTACTTGTGACGTATTTTGAGAAACACATAATCAATCAATGTAGTCACAGTATGAATTATATTCTCCAACACTCCTTAATTGTTTTGGAACTCCGAAAAACAAATCTTGCATTTATGATGCCATATCAATGCTATATACTTTGTACCAGAGAACCGTCCACATACTTCACTTAAAGAATGAAGTACTAATTACTTTAAACATTTCTACGCCATTTTTGAGGCCTAATTTATCATGTCACTATATACAACTGTCGCCAACTACACACAAAAATGCTTACAGACATTCATCGTATTCACAGTACAGTATTCCCACGTTGTATTGGTATCCTCTGTAAAGCACCAGGGTTTGTCATTGTCAAAATTTCTACAGTAGTTTTCCTGTGACAGTGGGTGATTCCCGTATGAGTGTTGATGCGGCGTCTGAGAATCCCAGCGCTGACATACCTTGCCTGTCTCTGTCTTATCTACGAAACCGTTGTATAAAGTCCCAGGAATCCTGAAATCTGAAGGTTATATATACATTTGTTATTATTCCTTTACTGATTATTCACGATAAAAATCAGATAGATAGATGTAGCTAATTCTTTCGAAAATGCTGTTGTGCGACTATAATTCCAGTTTTGCCGTACGCTAGTCAATACTGAGCTAATTCTGCTTTGAAAACTAATCCCCGGTTACTTGTAATCCTCTATGTTTAGAAAAAGACCCACAATGTTAGAATTATGACTTGTACGTATATTATGTTGTTGTTGTGATAATTATTTTTTATCGAATAAAATAATTGAATGATTTTTTTCTATATTCAAATCGCGTTCCAGTGAGCATTTGGGTTATTGGTCTTTTAAAAGTCCATCGTGCCATGGTCACACGACTGCTTACATATAAATATAGGTAGTAATGTATTCCCTGAATAGGAAAAACTACACCTGATATGACGTATTGTTGAACGGCGCATAATAGGGAGTTCAATAAAGAGCCGATACTTTGGCACATAATTTGCGTCTTGGGATTGATAGGTTCGAATATTAGCGATCATGTTTGGTCTCCAAACGTATATTTTGATCAGAGTTTGTGGATCAACACAACAAACAACATACACAATTTTGTTTACATTGCGATCTAGCATTCAAAGATACAATATATTCTGAAAATTTTCTATATATATAACAATATGTTTAACGGTGCCTTTTTACATAATGCATGTAGTTATAGTTTGGTTAGATATTGTTTAACGTCCATCTTGAGAATATTTCAATCATATGGAGACGTCACCATAGCTGGTGATCGAAGGACTGCACTTAAGGGTTACTTCCGGCGTGAAAGTCAAATACTGATACCCCTTTCCTTGTGTATTTAAGTATATTGTATCACAGCGATTTGATAACGTATTTGTCATCCTATACATTTCATTTGGTGACTAAACAGAAATAGACAAATGCAATCTAATTGACTAAATAACTGAGACTCTAAAATGGCAGAACTGGACACATACATTATCCGTGTACTGAAATGGAAAACGTGATGATATAGTGAAGCTTTTAAGTACAACTGTCAGAGCTTATTCTAAATTTTTGTGTAGTAACTGGCTCACACTATCACGACATGATTGTGCGTGTGTGATTAAGTCCCGGTCAGGTATGGTGGATTGATAGCGCAAGGCATCGCATGCGTAATGGCGGAATTTTCTAAAGCGAGCGCCCAACGTCTACCAAAAGGTTGATGCATCGGACAGGGATTATAACGAAATCTCGTTATAACAGTCATCAAATTTGCGCAGAATTAATTACGGTCGCTGATAGATGACACTTGTCTGCGATTACAATATACACTTCATATGTTGACTGATTTTTTCATACCTTTGTTAGACTGTCAATTTTTCTACTAGATTTGTACAATGGATATCCCGATTTACCTGTTATTTCGACTAGGGCTCTAGTGCGGTGTGTACCAGGACAGCAGAGGATGCTTACGCATCCATGGAATCCATGAATTACCTGCCCTTCGCTTTCGTCGAAGGTCCCGTGTCTCCCACACTCGATTTTGTCATGTGTTTTTTGCGACTATGTTTAGTTTTATACTTTGTTACTTCGACAATTATTACTCTGTTAACATCTTAACAATAAAATGTGTTCAATTCAATTCACAACTTGCTAAACTGTTTTACAATAGTCGTCATTTCATGAATTCTACGATAATTAAAATGACTTTGTTTTCGATACCAAAAAAAATTCTGAGTCATATGTTGACTGATTTGTTTCATACCCCTTGTTAGACTGTCAGTTTTGTACTCGATTTGACAACGGTAACCCCGTTTACTTTATTTCGACCAAGGGCTCACACCGGGTGTGACTGGTCAGCAGATAATGATTACTCCTCCATGACACTTGACCCTGTCTTCACTTTTGTCGGAGGTCCGTGTTGCCCTACACTCGACTTTGTATATGTTTTTTAGGGGAGATTATGATTACGATTAATTTAACACGATGTTAACTTCGCTAGTGAAGTAAAAGTTAAGTAGACTTACCTATAGGAAGTTCTATTATCGGCATATCAAACACACCATTAAATGTTTTTTTATGGAATACATTTAGTTCATACGGTTTGCTGGCTAAACCCCGTAAATTCGGGTAGGATTGAAATCCAAATCTTATCAAAATAAAGTGGATCCCCTTTATTCCTGTTATTCGTATTATTCTAAAAGGTTGTGCTAAAATGATGCAAACATTTCCAGCATCTCTTCTATTGCCATTTTCTCTAGCAAACATTGTTGCAAGCATAGCAAATAGAGTGGTTTTAGCATTGGTGGAACCAAGCCGCCATGGTACGGTATCAATGGCGGCGAAAACTTCCATTTTTGTTTTATATCTGTTCAGCTGAAACGCTACTGCAGGACGTGTGTTGTAAGTCATCAGACCTACACGGACAACTCCTAAATCGATGTTGACTGGATCTAGCAACCTCTTCACAAACTCCTTCATTATGTCAAAACTATATATTGTTGAAGAATCCAGAAATCTATCTATTTTAAAATAATCCAGTATAAATATGAGGTCCAATTTTTGTGATGACATCAGGAAGCCTACAATAAAGAATAAAGAAGGCTAAGTGTATCCAAAGACTGTACTTAACATTAAATGCATGTACTTAATGTATCATAGAACATATTATCACGCAACTGTGCTGTTTCCGGGATCATAACGCGGGTTCGGAAAAACGATATGAACTCGTAGCTGAGGTTCATAATCTGCAAATTAAGTAGGTGAATCAATCATGTGCTACGTAAAGAAAACAGCATAGCATTGTCTGACACTGTTGATATTGACAGTAAAAGACATTGTTGTTCCAAGAGGATTTAGTGAAAATTAGAAGTGTAACAGAAACAAGCTTCTTCACACATTGACGTTGCAGACGACGTCACAATCGAATTGACGACTTTAAAAAATAAAAAAGCGAAAAAATTTGGGTTGTGAAATAGAAAGTAAATCAAAATATGTGTTTAATGATAGTTGTTTGATAAATAGAATCTTATACTCGTGCTTATCCTTGCGCCTCATACATACACCATGTCTATATATTTTTCTTGTCATTCTGAGAGGATTATTGAAACATGGCTAGGTATTTTTTCTCATATTGTAGAATGTGATAACTTGCCCATGAAAATGACAACTTTTCCCATTAATATTTCTTAATGTTTTTGATCGTTTATATTGTCTGGGTATACATATGTAGTTTGATAATTTTGTTCTTCGATTATCGATTGTAGAATTGATATTTTAATATTGTTACACATACCTTGAGATGAGACTCCTGCAAAAAGCCACAGCAAAATTGTTTTTTGAGATAAAGTAAACATATTTGCTCCACACGACTTAACTCCCCCGAGGACAGCAATCTGTCTGAATAAACAATACGATAGCTTCAACACATGAAAACCTCAGACACAGCACCTTCATTGTTATGACCAACAGATGCAATGTTTCATTTCCGCAGCGATAAATAGAGCAGTGTTCAAAATAGTGTTAGCCACAGGTCATCCGAAATGTTTCAACTTTCCATATATATGTACAATTGTCATCATCTCCTGTCTATGGTGTTTATGTCTATCTAAACAGATTTTTAAAAAAGGTTTTAATATTTTAATGTTCCTTTACAATGTTCAAAACACTCGGGCGTTGTCATGATAACAATAAAACATATTAATGCATGTACAGTATCTGGCCCTAAGTGAGTCATCATTTCATATTTTCACTATATATTTCATTGAAAAGTGACATTTGGAAAAAAACTTATTGCAGCATTCATTATAGCTCATTTTTAAAGGATATAATATTAATAAAAGGAGAATTATTTGTAGTTTCTTCACATGATTTCAAAATAATATTATCTTTTGGTGTTGCGGTGAAATCACAGGTCAAATGCAGAATTGAAATTTTACGGAATAGACTTGTAAAGAATATAAAATGGCGAAGTAACAAAGTATGAAACGTAATCATAGAAATAATAGTATTTTGAGGTAAAAAATTTTGCTGTGGTGATTTCATAAACGATTTTCTCAGATCATGACATCACAATTCGTTTATAATCCTAGGAAAAGAAAGTTTTAACAATTTCGAACGATATGTGAAAAAAAAGATGAAAATTGGTACCAAATGCACATCACAATAGATTCATACAAATATTGTTTTTTCAATGAAATATATAGTGGAAA
>CAJDSM010053298.1:1614-12752 GCA_903981925.1 Ostrea lurida | reverse complement strand
GGCTAGCCCGGTGACCCCTGCTGGGGTCAAACTACTTGACCAATCAGCATTTACCTCATTTGCATAAAAAGTGCACTCAGTTGAACCAGCCATGGAGGCGGGTTATACTACTGCTCTACACTCGATTATGTATATGTTTTTTTTCTTTTGGATTATGATTACGTTTAATACGATGTTAACTTCGCCTATTTGTGTTTCCAACCATGAATAAAATAATTTTGAAAAATGAAGGCAATTATTAATTCCAAATTCCTGTTAAAGACCTATATGTATTTTTATGCAAATGAAGGTACAAATCACTTAAAAATAATCATGAAAACGTACAAAACGCGATTGTTTAAGTTAAACGTGAAGTAAATGGACATTTTGTTCCAAAGGAAGCAGATCACACTGTCCATCAAAATCATTATAACTGATGCAGACCAGATTGTCTATCATCTATATTATTCTAATTTGGTTTCTTGTTATATACTCAATTACTGTTATTGCTGTAAATATATCATGCATCGTAAGACCCATATCGCTGTTAAGAGCTGTCCTACTTCATCATCTTGTCAAATGACACCTGTTTGAAGTTTTATATAATAATTCCAATAACTTACAGACTACGGGTGTCCTTAGAGATGTTGGTAGGTACTGTGGTCAGTCCACTAAAAAAACAATCCACGCTAGTCCCATTACATTGAGACGAAGACACGGGTCCACATCTGCATAGATCAGGACAGGCCTCCGCCACCCAGCCGTATAGAAGGGAGAAAAGTATATGACTCTACACGTTCAGCCGCGCCATGTGTCCTGAAGAGAACTGTTAGTCTGCTCTCAAAAACGTTTAGTCATTCAACGCTTCTTCCTGTTTGCTATAAGAACTTACTTGTCTCCGCCTCAAAACACTCTGCCTTGCATACATTATCTTAGTTTGATGTCGTGATTTCTGCTATCATGCATAATCTCCTAAAAATTCACAAAGTATGTCAAACTATACCGATAACAATTTTGTCAGATAATTGTTTATCTAGTGGTAAAAAATTGCAATCGTTTAGAGAGAACAGAGGTATAGTTATATACCCAGCCTCTTGAAATGCTTTTGTACTGTGTATATTACTAATATTTCTAATGATAAGGAAAGGTTGGATACGTCGCGTGTATCTTTTATCAACTATAAAGATTATTCGAGAACATGCATATCATTATCAATAAGGTTCGTTGTTTTCTTTTTAAAATTAAAGATTGTTGTTTTGCACGAATTACTAGGATGAAACAAAAAAAAAACTACAATCTAATGATTGGATTTATAACACTCAACCCCATCAGCAATTTAATTGAAATATAAACGTAACATAGTATTATCTTAAACCGCCATTGAAAGAAGAATACATATAGTGTGTTTTAATTTGTACAATTCTCCGCTTATTGATATCATGATGTTTGTACATATCATGCAAAATCGAAGCTATATGTTTTCATAAATTTCAATTTTTGCGCCATTATTCGCATAATCATAGAGAAAAGTCAAACAATGAAACTGACAGCGTAAATTTCATTTATTTTCAAAATGAATTTAAATATTCTGTTGAAAAAGTGTTTGTCTTAACCGTCAAATCAAAGCGTAAGAATTAAATAACTTATAACAGCGATGAAAGGAATCCATCGGTATGAGCTTACTTTACCTTACGTAAAATAAAAAAAGCATTCTTTGTTTCTGTTATTCATAGCTGATGGATATGGAAAGAATTATAATTCTGTCATTTTAGAAATAATTTCTCTGATTCTGTAATAATTTCATGTATGATATCAAAAATATATTCGTGGGCTTACCGCGAAACAAAAATTGAAATCCATAAAGAAAAAAAATTGGAAGCAGTAGCTAATAGTTTAATGTACCACGACTATCTTCTGTGCTTGTTAAGTAGAGTCACTTATTGTGGGGGGGTTTTTTAGTGTAAAGTACGCAGACGTTTTGCTGCTAAGATGACAAATGTAATGCACTTGTAAAACATATGAAGATGAAAGGAAAATGCTACTACTTTATACAGGAGAGAGAGAGAGAGAGAGAAGAGAAGAGAGAGAGAGAGAGTAGAGAGAAGTAGAGGAGAGAGAGAGGAGAGAGAGAGGAGAGAGAGAGAGAGAAGAGAGAGAGAGAGAGAGAGAGAGAGAGAGAGAGATAAAATTGCCGAATAATTACATTGTCAAACATCGGGGCAACCTGCTAAGAGGCTGATCTACTATTTGTAAATGTACAGGTGCTTGTGGTAAGGACTTCCGGTAACCCGTCTCATTAGGTCACCTGCGTGAGCTCAGGTGACTTATTGCAATTGGTTTTCGTGCGTCGCCCGTCGTTCGTTCACAACTGAACTTTTTTCCCTTCTTTTTGATCATTATGATTCCAATTCCTTTCAAATTTTGTATAAAGCGACCGCCATACCCTCTCATATGATGTCTCTCCCGATCAGGGGAATCGAATTTTGATGGCAGTGGTGAGAAGCGGAAGCGCTACCCGAACACCCACGATTATAATTGTAAAATCTAAAGTGCACAAAGGAACCCTCTTCACTATAGGAATTCAACCATTCCTTTTCTGAAAAGAATTTATCGATGTGTAAACTCTGGACATTTTACCTCACAAACTCCATAAAAGTGGCGAAAGCACTTTTAATGTTAAGTTTGTGAGTAAAATGGTCCAGAAGTTTTACCACCAATGATAAATTCTTCAAAAAGAATGTTTAATTCTTAAATATTCCAATTTGTTCAACTGTAATGAACAATTTTAAAAAAAATTTGAATAGTTTCGTGCGTTTACGTGTTTGTTTTTTCATGCGCGGGTGATTGTGGAACGTCCACGGTTTTTCGGAATTATTGATGTGGGTGGAATTCTCGTTTCGAATTTAATTTTATCCGCACATCATAAACCATCGTAAATAAAGGACATTGGGAATTATAGTGTTTCAAAATCTTAATTTAGATGTGTCTTAACAGAGTGTTTAAAATATTTCTGATTCTGTAGTTATTTGATGATTCAGTGTACAAAAAACGGTTTAACAATTGCTATGGAACACACCAGACAGCATTTGACCCAATGGCAGACCATACTGACAAGCTATATCGTTTTAACAACCATATAATTTGCGAAATGCTGCCTTTAAACGTGATTGTTGAAACCCCAGCAACAACTTGTTTGTAAGTGACCTGCTTTGATTTAAAAACTGATCATACGCACAACAAGCTCTTGCACATCGAATAAGTTGAGAAACAAACACACAATTTACATGGGATGATAGAATAATGGTACTTAAGTATGGGATGTTGATGATGGAGAAAACCTGAATTCATAGTTTGCCGTTAATGTCAATGTTCAATAAAATATCCAAGTACGAAGCAGACATGGAAGATTCTGTGGTGTCCTTTAATTCTAGTTCGCTCGAATACATTGAATCGATATATGAATGAAAATCATTATTAGCAATATATTATAAAATGTCGTCAATATCATGATATCGAAATGTCGAATTAAAGGCCACCGCTAGATATTTCTTTTTCATGTAGAATCTTTTGGATGAATCATGCCTCAAAAGAATATAAAAACAGTTCAGTTAGCAAAGGAACAGAATTTGTGTCCATGGGAATTCCTCCAGACTGTTGGAAGACCTGATCGCCAAACACTACAAAGATATTGTCAATGAGGAACTCCAGTATTGCTTTGATATCAACTTCAGAGTATATAATGCGTGCAGAGTCAGAGTGGAATTTTACAAAGTAATAATTAAAATGGCTGATCACTATATGTAGATATGTATATTTCCTTTTGGAATTTCTGTTGAAGAATCTACTGCCTACAATATTAAAAAGTATTGTTTTATAGTCTTCATCATTCTTTGACTTCATAAAACAATGTAAAAGTTTGTCTCTTTGACGCATTATATTTGAAATTTCAGAATCCATCAACTCTCTTTATTCGAACTTCATTTATAGGTGCTACATTTTTCAATACAGATAAAAAAAAATATGAAAAGCATTTCATGCTCTGTCTACACATTCGGTATCAAAACAATCATTCCAGTTTGTATCTGTAAGCTGCTATGAAAATCATTTACGGAGTAGAGAAAACTTTATCATTCACCGTTCGCTCTGCAGTGTAATAGGTCATTACAAAAACCCAACTTTCGGTACTTTGATTTATCTTTATGACTAACGAAATCGGGTATACAATATGTTTTGTTGCCTTGTGTTCTGTCTCGTAAGATTTTGTTTATAAAACATTTCTTTTCGACTTGATTTCGTTTACTACAAATATATAATTATGATATTGTTGTTTGTGATCAATTAATAATTCTCAAATACGTTTGATAGCATATATTTACAGAGGCACGATATATATGGGTTTTTTTTTAAATGTTGATCCACCCTCGTGTGATGTCACAGGTTTTCAAAAATCTTTATTTCATCAAACTTCGCACGTGATAGAAATATATCTTGTAAAGGAATTTCCTTCACTGGATATATTAAATAACCTGGTAAACTTGTGATATTGAAGATATTGCTATTTCCCATAGATGATTAATTGTTTGTAACGAAAAAATATTGTGAAGGGCAGTAACTCCTCTATGGTGACAATTCCTCTATTCTATATTGATTTTCCTAATATGCACATTAAATTTTATTTTTATGCATATTACAAATAAGCAAGGGTATTTTTTTTTTATCTGTTAACTATTAAAAATTTGTGGTGTTTTTTTTTTTTATTTTGTTTTATATTTCAATTCTGGTTCAAACGACTAATTTGTTCAAAATGTGCGCATTTTCTTATGTAACCTAATACTTTGGGGGTTTTTTTTGTTTCCGGGTAGTCTGAACCATATCAAAAATTGGTGGCAACAGTAACACATTTTTCATTCCATAAATTCATAAGATTTAAACTATAATGAGTAAAACAAGGAAAGACATTGTTAAGGTTGAAAACTATCACAAATTCTGGTAGAAATTTCTGAGTAGGAATAATATCTTTAAGGTCCTTCCAAATAAATGGCCATAATTCATAAACACGAAAAACATCTTTAAATGGTTAATTGAAAATAACTAGAAACAGAAAACGATTATTTCAAACATCTTCAGATGACAATTCATGAATAATAAAATTAAGAAGTTAACTGTATTAATTTATAGGTAATCAATACAATAGATGTAAATAAAATTTGAAATGTTTAATTCTGAACTTTTAAAGTTAATGATATAATTATTCTATCGAGACAAATTCAAACTGGATTTCTCTTTTTTCCTTGCGGGCACTTTTAAACAACAACGTAGCGACCAAAACGGCTCTTGCAGCGTTAGAAGTGTTACAAGGAGGTCCACACTTAGCAGTACATTACTACAATAATCGGTATAAGTAACAATCACGCGAGGGAGAGAAGTACTTTACAGCATCCTCACAAAATTAGTTTAAACTCTTGCCTGGTAACGGTTTTGCTCGTACAATAGGTGGTCACATAGTACGCGATTTTAAGGAATTCTCGGAGAAACTTCTCTTCCTGGACTTGAAAAAGAGTCCACATTGGTTCGGATTTTGTTATTTAATCTATTTACAATTTTTTTCCGTTGTATGTAAATGCAAAGATAGGCAGTGAAGCAATCTCGTGAAGTCCAAAATAGAATTTAAAAACAAGAAGGTTGGACAAAATCACGATCCCCGGACACACCAGAAGCTACATATATAAAGTTAGCATGTAATTCAAATAGCATTTTTCTCATTGTTTCAATTGATTTGAATTGAACCTAATTTTATTGTATATATACGACATAATACAAAAGGTTTTGTAAACACAGGTTTCTAACACATTGTGCTTTCCATTTTAAGAAATCTTGTTGCAAAGTGTACCAGACTGTTCTAACAATTAATAGTCCCCATTCAAACAATATGGTTTGCCATCAAACTTATTCTTTTATGGTTGTATATTTAATCGAAAATCCACTTTCCTGCAAGAACAATTTTGAGTTCTTTTGGCATATAATGTCTCAACGATTCATGAATATATTCTTTCTTTGGAAGGGGGGGGGGGGGGTTCATCTACATCCGTTAAGAAAATAGATTCATAAACATTTGATAATGAGTTCAAAGTTTTAACATGTATTTGATTAATACATTTGTATGTAAATCAATACTAAATATATATTTATAATAAGTTTTCCATGTAATCATTCTGCAATTGTTAGTTTTTGTTTTTAAAAAGTTAATGAATCTCACAAATTATTCTACGAGACAATTCAACAACTTATTTCGTTTTTCCCCGTGGCACTTTCTTAAACAACAAGTTAGTCAACAAGACGCTCCTGCAGTGGTAGAACGGTTGTAACAAAGGAGTCACACTTAGCATACAATTCTACAAATAGTCCGGTAACAAGTTACCATCATGATGGAAGAAGAGTCTTAGCATCACCAAAAATTGGTTGGTTTTTAAATCTTCCCTGGTAGCGAGATTTGTCTCAGTACAATATGTGGTCACACAGTTACAGAAATTCAGGAGGAATAATTAGTCCTCCTTCTCGTTTGAAAAAGGTCACACATTTATCGTAAACAAAATTATGTAGTGTGTTCTGCATATTTTTTTTGATTGCATAACGGGGAAGTGTCTTTTCTATCATTTCTTTGGCGTGTGGGAGGTGTTACGATATCTACAACTTGTTAGGCCGATTTAAGCCCACTTCATCATGGCTCTGTCTGTTCGCAAAATCCGAATTCTGGCGCTGCTCATTAGTTTGTGCTTACAAATTCTCCTATTTCAGACCTATATTGACTTCAGTTTTGTGTCATTAGAAATTAGTTTGTTGAAGATTTGTTTTAAGTCTGGATAAAGCAAAGGGACAGTACACCATGGAATCTAACCATAGGAAGATGATATGGAGTTCGAAATAGCTTACAACATCCTGCAAATACCCACATGTTCGGTTGAAGTGGTCTGTTTTGTTCCCGTCGCTGTTAATAATTGAGAAAAAGACAATTTAAGACTTTCAGTTTTACAACTTTTTATTCGAATGTATATATAAAACATGGCATATATACATTGATTTAACAATAATATTAATTTTCAGATTAATTTTGTATATTTATAAATACAAATATTTCTTTCAAACATAAATTTTCTTACATAAATTCTGAAATAGAATATTAATGAAAGTTCCTTAAATAGAATGATTACTGAACCTCTTTTCAAATGAGGTAACTCTAAATACGCGCTACTCAGTTGGATACAAAACTGATATAAATCTTCTCCTGTTAAGGAATTAGGAGAAGACAATTCCGACTTCCCGTTTTCCACTGGACAAGTTTCCAATTTGGTTGCCCTCTTCATTCCTCAGAACTACATTCACCCTAGCAGATGCCTTAATTTATCTTGATAAATCAAAGTACATTTTATAAACCTATAAAATGTATATTTCCTTGGTCCTACAGTACACCTGATCATGAGTGTTGACTCCAAGTTAACCTGGCGTTTTTTGTTATTGGAATCGAGTAGAGCAATGTTACGGAACCATAGGAATTAAAAAAAATGCCATCTAGCATCATTTTAAATAACGAGAAACGGATGAGTGTTTACAATGGTGTTTTGTTTTATGATCGTCTACAAAGAGCAATTTTTTCGTTTGATGAATACAAGGATGGCCGCCATGAATTGCTTAGCAAAAGTCGTCCATTTTTGTTAATGGGGTTTTGCAAATATTTGCATCCCAGTTTCAATGCCATATGAATTCAATACCCATAAATTATAATGTGATATGTGGTTTGCTTGTCTAATTTATATTATGGTATTGTGTATGGTTGACCTCCCACCGGATGTTTTCTAGAAAATATATGACATTGTTTTATAGCCGTATTGAATATTGTTAGTAATAGGGTATGTTAGAAACAGTTTCTAGAAATGCGGGTGTATTAAGTCACAAAGTTACATAATTCATACTTTCTAGGCGTGCTTTCTAGAGAGAAAATTGAGAAATGATATATAAGACCAATGTGACTGAAATGAAGAGTAGAAACTCGTGATTTTGAAATCTATACTGGAATAATTTTAATGTTTTTGTGCTCTACGTGGAGAAGAAGTTTTGTGTATAATTTGGATTTTTAAATTAACCGGCCGGCAAACATTGTAAGTTAGACTTTCCTTAAGTATTAGAGGAATGTATATTCTTTAGTTTTATTTTATTGTATAAATTTTGTGTATAAATTATTGATCTAAATTCTAGATAGTCGTCATTTTTTGTTTGCAACTCAGCTCGTTATGTTCGTAAAGGTATTTCTGACCTTGATTTTATTTTCTTTAATCGTACAGAAATTGGGGGCTCGATCGGGGCCCGGTGGATCGAATACTAAAACAGATAGGGTAAGTTTTTCATAACAGCAGAGTTCAACCATTTTTCAGTAGAACTATTATATTGTAAAAAAATCCGACGTCCAGGTATGTTTGATAAGTTGAAAAAAAGCTGAGTTTGTCTGAGTCTTTGTTTAATACACACCTTAAGGGTTTAGAGTTAAAAACTAGGATGAATAGAAAACAGGAGATTTAACTGGTAGTTAGCTGAAGAAAGCTTTTGGCAGAAAACATTTGCTTTACAACGTATGATTTCCTCCAAAAGTTTAGACAATCGGAATCGTCTGAATCTAGAAATTACAATGATAGCTATAAAATTAATGGTATGATAGAACGTGAACGTAAGAGAGGAGCCAAATAAAAAGAAGGATTGAAAACATTACAAAAAACATTAAAGAAATTACAAATCGTTATCAGTGAAAGGAACATAAGAGGAGAGAGACGTGAACGTGAAGAGAGAGAAAAGAACGTGAAGAGACAGAGAGGAGAAAGAAGAAGAGAATTTGAGCGAGAAAAATGATGATGGCAAGAAAAGAGAGTCAAGACATTTTTGGTGAAAATTAGAGAAACTAAGCCCATTGTTATCATAGAACGATAAGAAGCTCAGCTGTCAGAATGTGAATTCGTCGGGGACGCAGCTAAGAATATAGCATTAGGTTCCGAAAATTTCAGGACAAAAAGCTATTGATAAATTATTTTCCTCATTTTGCGAAAATTGCAATCAATTTAAAATGGCAAGCAATTATTGGCCACGCATTATTAAAAGTGTATTAATTGGCAGGCGGGCGGAAATTTACTGGCAGCGCTGCATTGGTTGAGAAGTTCAATTATGAAAGGTCAAGGCTGCAATACTTAAGGCTTAGGCCAACTTGTACCAGAAGCGTACAGACAGAGGCTTTAGAAGGATAAAGAATTTTGACAATCAGACTTATGTAGGAATTGCTAGAGAAAAAAGACAGATTATTTGATTCAAGTGGTTTAGATCTTTCAGGATAATAGGACAATTTTCAGAACTTTAGACAACTCATCTTGGTAGAAGAATCTTAAGGACTGTGTTCATCGAAAAGATTTAAAGAAATAACATTAGAAGATAAGAATGGTGATGAATCTTGAGCATAGCTGCATCATTTCCCCAAGCACTCTCTATCTATATCTCATATAAAAACTTTTTGGTCCAAAAATCAGAGTACGTAGTTCAGTGAAAAGTTCAGACCCCAGATAAAGAAGAGTATCAAGAGTTAGTGGCTTCCATAGGAAATGCCTCAAATGAGGTTAATAATCCCAGTCACACCCTTCAGTGGTTCTCGTCCGGTCCAAGGTCAGGCCGTTCTGAAAGGATCCTCTGGTGTAAGGGGTCGCTTCTACTTGTACTTATTGTAAGAAAAAAAAGGTCTTTATCTGATTAGTGGAGTGTTTTAGCTTAAGAAAATGACCTTGACAACACACAACCCAATGCTTGTACTACAGGCATTTAGAAATGTATGAACTATGACAAAAAGTGATTAATAATTGGATTGCAGCAGACCCCGCCCCTACATGCGTGACCCTTGGCTAAAGAAAACATGAGTTTTATCTTCCGAGAGTTTGGTACACAGCTACCGTACCAAAGAAAGGTATCTAACGATAAAACAGAATTACGTAACATGTATGTCTTATTCATTGACATATCGAATCAAAATTATCCAACCCCCAAATGCATCGTAAACAGATATTTTTAATCTACTTTACTAAAATACTGCAATGGAATTTTTGGAAACCATTGAGCAATAAAAATTGAAAGTAGATGCTTACTCCATTTAGGCACCTGACAACCCCCTGACCTACCGAGGTATGGTATATCCAGGGGTCCCTAGTTTCCTTTTGTACACGACTGTTAGTTATCTGCTAATCTTTTTCATTCAACACTTAACACGATCCGTTCCTTTTAGGGTGGATTAAGACTAAACATGTTGACATTACATTGTATAGATATACCAGTTGCCTTCTTTTTAACAAATAGAAACATTTTAAATGCTTTAAAAATTTACGAGGTAAGAATTATATAAGTTTCAACGGAATACAAAATATCTAGCTGTCCTTTAATTCCGGCGCAGTTTTACATATATTGACGACGTTTGGTCTTACTTAATGTAATCATATATGATTCATATGTGATTCGGATATAATCCCTGTAACTAACAATAAACACCACAAAATTCTTCCAACCATCGTATGTATTCCTAGTTTATTAGTCAATTCAACATTACAACATTAAGGTAAACTAAGACTCGAGGGATTACATCTAAAACGGTAAACTAAGGGCACTGAGACATCTCGATAAGGTTTGGTAACTAGACCTGAAGGGACATTAAGTCAGTAAGAACATAAAAGAGCAAGTTAATACTAGGGTAAACTAAGAACTGCATTAGACACTAACGGGTAAACTAAGGACTTCTGAGAAACATTAACGGTAAGAACTAAAAAGACTTACCCGGTAGACTAAGAACTGAAAAGGCATTACGGTAAAGCTAAGAACTGAAAGCATTAACGTAAACTAAGACTGACGACATTAACGGTAAACAAAGAACTAAAGACATTAGGGATACTAGAAACTAATTGAAAATTAACCGGTAAATAAGAACTGAAACATTAAACCGGTAAACTAAGCATGAAGCCTTAACGGTAAACTAAGATCTGAAGACCCCATTAAAAAAAGTGGTAACTAGAGATAGAATCTATAACGAGAATACGGTAATAGATCTGAAGACAAATCAACGGTAAACTAAGATCTGAAGACAGTAACGG
>CAJDSM010053288.1:0-19323 GCA_903981925.1 Ostrea lurida | reverse complement strand
GAGAGAGAGAGAGAGAGAGAGTTTTACGTTTTTATATACATGTATAGAACTACTAAATGTAATATTTATACAAGGGTCTGTCAATATGTAACCATCCTGACATATTTCCGGTTGAGATACACTTCTTCTTTTCATGTAATTGTCCTCTAGTGTGATCCACTGTGATTTATTTCGACCAACGGTGTTCAAGTGTCATCATTCCAGAATAGAAAAAACAGGGTTCTTGCCTTTAACTGTAGTCACGACTTCTTCGTCAGACTGGAAATAAATTCCAGAGATATCCTTTTTGAAGTTTCGAAAATAGGAAGAAGTTGCAGGCGAATAGACATACCCGTTTCAGTTCCATTGCAACTTTACATGTGTGAGCTCTCGTGTTGTCCTGGTTGCATCAAATCATCTTTTGAGGGTTTACCTTTGCGTTTTTAAAGAACGGCCGTTCTCAGCTGTTCTATCAAGTATGCATACTTACAGCCCATTTACTGTACTTCTCTTGGATAAAAAGCACAACATAATAACGCCTTTTGCGTCCAATAATACCTTGTAGGTGATATGTTGCGTCTTGGTCCCAATCCGAACATCTCTCGGCCTTTTCCTGAGAAAAATCTCGGACGTAATACGTCGCCATGCACAGACTACTTTATCGTCACATGGTCACATGAAATTAAGTCACATGATCATAACATGTCGACAAGAAAAGTAAGAAGTGCGAGATTTGTTGAAAATAAAAGGGACAAAAAGTCCCTATAGGAATTCTACATATTTGGGGGAAAACTTAGAAACCTTTGGGAACTGCGCTGTTGGGAGAGGAATAAAATATGTTGTCCGTGTTACAAAGTAGTAGATAAATTTTACGATTTTACTTGTATCGCTAAGCCTCACTTTGCCGGTCCCTAAGTTCAAATGATAAACCTTACAGTGGTCTGAAAAAATAGTTTGTGTGTGTTTTTTTTTTTTTTTTTGGGGGGGGGGGGGCACAAACTTTCATATAGCCAGGCTATTAAAGTGGGGTAGAGGGGGCGAACCTTTATAGAATAAATTGCAAAGCAATGAAATAGAAATGATAGATGGGGTGGGGAAGGGGGTGTTACGCCTAACACAGCTATCGATATTCCAGTGGTCAGATACATGTAGTCCAGAGACCCTTTCGTTCAAATGTATCTAGACGTCATTGAGATTGTGGCAAAGGGCTGTCAAATTTGTTAACCCTTTACTCGCATTTCACGTCATTGAGAGGTACCGTTATGATTATATATGACCCCCTGGTCGAGGCCTCTGCTGGTGGGACTGTAGTCCCCGAGGGTCTCTAAGCCCAGTTGCTATGTACTATGTTACTAAAGCTTGAAATACGATATTATATTTAAATTGCAGTTGGCTAAAATTAAATTCAGACCAAAATTAAGAGTATCTCCCTCAGGCATAGCTCTGATCCTTCGAAGTTTTTGGCCCAATCTTTTGGCACTACATTGATCACTTTTATAAGTTTTTACTTTTCATGTTTTCGGATTTCAAACATTTCGGTGTTGAGCATCACCTGAAGAAGAAACATATTTTTTTTTGGGTCGGGAAATTTCGGGAAAAATTGGGGCCGTTCTTGGTTTTTGGGCAAAAAAAAAATTGGTACCGTATCATGATTAATATATTATTTAATAATTTGAACTTCATTCAAATGAAATATGATTTTTTAAAAATAATTTACCTTGCCAATGCAAGTGGACAGCAGTATATGTATACATGTAACGATGAATTCGTAATAAAGCTAAACCATCAAAAAATGATACGGCATTCGGAGAAATGTGTTACATATGTACATAGAAGAAAGAAAATAATGTCTTGCACTGCTGAGATCATGCGTATTAGATTGTGTTTTTTCTCCATCTGTTCATTCTATTTAAAAGAAATTTTGTGTTTTAAAAAAGTTGACGGGGGCACAAAAGCCCACCTGTAACCCCCCTTTTGGTAGAAGGGGGGGGAGGGGGGGGGGCACTGTTACATTCAATAAAAGTAGATAAAAAAAAAAGTTTAATTTTTTGGGTTGAACATCTATCTGAGATATTAAAAGCAAACATTATATAAATTCACCAAGAATACAGTATACATCGCTATAGTTGTTTACTTTTCAACGATCTATGTTCTATATTGCGTGTGTGCTTAAGGCGTACCGGATCACCCAAAACTCATCAAATTCGACGTGATTCCTACTAAGACGTCCAATTGTTTTTTCTCCGGAAAAGGCCGAGTGATGTTCCGATTGGTCTTGAGTCCAAGCCTTTCAAGTTGACCATTCTTGAGCTTTATTTTAATGCAGGCTCTAGTGGAAATCATCGTTTCACCTTAACAACGACCTCTGGTTGCCAAGCCTCATTAATAAGGGAATTTGGGACCAACGAGTTGTTAGCTTGCGCATGCCTACACAGTCATGTAATATTGTTGAAACGCTACCATGTAACCATGTGAATGCCTAATATATGAACTATTCTCCACCTAAAATTCGCCTATACATTGTAAAAGTATTAGGGATGTCAAAATGTAGTAAGTTTCTTAGTCGAATTTTTTATAGTTTTAGTTGAAGACTGTTCGATTATTCGAAGTGTTTTTTTATCCACTGTTAATGTGAAGTTTGCTTTGTACATTGGATCACATAATATATACATGTATATTAAATACAATATTTACTCATGTATTTTTACGCGTATTAGGCCTACATGTACCAACATGAATGCACATGTACAAAAAAAGTTAGATTAAACTTCAATGAAATTTTGGCAATGTAAAGCATCGCTTTTGTCGGAGCGTCCGTGTTGCCCTGCACTCGACTTTGTAATATGATTTGGGGACGTTTATACGCATTGTTTACTTCACCAAATATGATAAACACCTTGAGTGTGTTATAACAATTAGCGGATCACATAGGTGTAAATTACCGCCTACTAGTGCGTCAGGTTAACTGTTTGAAAATCCTGTGTAGGTAAGAACCCCAATGAAAACATCCATAAGTACAGTAATTAAAGAAAAATAAACATACGCGGCGCTCTATTTCAAAATTAATGTAGAATTATGGATGTTGGTACCCAACACATGCAGTTACACATTACATGACATGTACGGCGTACATGTACGTGTAATATAATAGCTTTACACTTTGGGAAAAAAGTAATTTTTCGCTCAAAACCTCTTAATTTTTAAGAATAAAATATTTTTCGCTGCTGTCTGTAGATTCGATTATGCCAGTTTGATACCCGTAGGCGAAACAAAAATTTCTTTGATGAAACTGAATCATCGGAAATTCCTATTTTTCTGGCAATATCAGATATGCAGGACACCGAAATAGGTAAATTACCAGTATGCTAAATTTTTTACTGACTATTCGAGCTGATTTGTTTAGCGAACGCGATTTTTTATCGAAGACTCGAACAGTCGAATATTCATTGACATCCATAGAAGTATACAGCAGATTTCTAATTTTCTTACACATTAGTTTGTTATTGGCATTCAGTGGGCTTCCAGACTTGGCTTCATATTCTAAAGTTTAACCTTATCACAAGATGATGCAGAAGACTCATTAACATTTGCTAACTCGCGGTGAATTTTGTTGCATGTTGCACGATACTCAACTTTAGATGAAAAGCACACCTTTGCGTCACTAGCCATGTTTGATATTTAGTATCTTGAAAAGAGTGAATTGATACGCGTTCAATTTTGTATCCAGGTATAAAAATGTATTGCAACTTGACATGGTAATCGTGGCTCCCGGTCAATTGAAAATTATGTAGACTTATCAATTACATGTATGTAACTCACCATCGTAAATAAATTACATGTACACTTTTTCAAATTATTTCTACCGCGTTACCGGACCTTGTCAGTACATCCATCCATCCATACATACACAACACTGTTCCGGGAAAGACGCTTATAAATTATAAATTACGCTCACAGCGAAATGATTTTTAAATTTTTTCGACATATCCTTGACATATTGATCTTAATTTCAGCGCCTGACAACCTATTCTTACGGATGAAATCTTCACTTAGCGGTGTTGGGTCTTTTCCAATTAAGTGCACAACTCCTGGATGCGACATGGTGTGGGAAATATCGGACATAATGAAGAGAGCCGACCTCACGGAGGATGAAAAAATATTCTTTAATGCAAAAGCTGCCCTGGTTTCTATGAGTAACCTTGGTGTTGAAATATGTCCTAGATGTACCACTTATTATCGGACCGATCCAGGGAATTGTGGAGTTCGTTGCGTCTCGTGCATTGATTATACCTTCTGCACTAAATGCAAAGATACCTGGAGTGATGATCATAAATGTAATAGAGAGTATGCAGCTGACGTTCAAAACATTCTAGACCAAGCAGCACCAATAACTGTGGAATTTTGCGGCGCAGAAGTCCCATCTACTCGATTATGTCCTTCGTGCAAGCGTTTGATAGAATACGATTCAATGTGTAAACAAATGGCATGTCCATGTGGTGTACAATTCTGCTTTGTATGCCTCACACTTTGTAAAAATTCACGTATGCAATGTTCTGGATACAGCGCGAAATGCCGCATAGCTCCCATTCAAAGTTGCAGACCCAGCTGCCGATGAATGTGACATGAATAAAACTGTAATCATGCATATACTGTATAAAATTTTGTGGAATCATTTATAAATTCTTGGGGACCAATGTTCGTAGATAAATTCCGTTTGCATGTAAGTTTGTAGATGTTGTTTTCATTGATTAAAATATTGCGTAAATTTTCAGTGACGTTACGGAAACCCGAGGAAATTGACAGAGCTGTATAAAAAAAATTACCTAGATGCACTCCAGGCCGGACGGATCACAATGAAAAATTGCGTCATTAAATACAGTTTATTATAGCTGTTTGGTGGGGGATATGACAATATATTCTATGGCATTTTTAAACGCACGATGTATTAGGCCTTGTGATGAACATTTTGAATAACTATTTGGAATACATTTTTATCAAATCTTCATGTGCTTGGGGGGATGGTACTGGAATAAATTCTCTATTAATCGGAGGCCACAATAGTGTAATTCATGTAAAGTTTCGTTGCCATATATACATTTTCTAACTATATCCCCATTAATACAAACATTTTGGGGTTCCCCATAAAAAATGTGTTAAGTAAAATTTGCTTTCCATAAGTTGCATTGAATACAATTGATTTAGCAATTCCTTGTCCTTTCCATATGTACTTTAAGTATACCATAAACTCAGGCCTATATTTAGCTGGTCACATGACTCAAAACACGTGATGATTCATCTTTATGTGACCATGCGATTGTCTTACCTCGTATGTTGAACCATTGCTATAATGAATGTATCAGTTGTGTTTCAATTTTAATTTACCAACCAAACATATAACGTGGGCATTTGTACAGAACGTTGAGTTATAGCACTTATATTAATGCATGTATTTCTGTATTTTTTTTTAACATTATTTTAAAGTTTTGTATTTCTTTGTCATATGGAATTCTCGGTACGGAGCAACCCAAAACATTGCGATCCCACAATATTCAAGATTCCAAAGTATTTAGAAAAAAAATGTATATGTATTAAAGTTGTATGGTCTGAATTTCGACAATGTACACGATGGTTACCGAGAAATTAATTCCCTTATAACAGAGGATACACACAGATCACTCGTTAGATCACTAATTACCGGTACATTCTACCTTAAAAATTGAAATGTGCGTCTTCATAATTCATGCAGACATTACAGAAACTGCAAAATGCTATACCAGACTAATGACATTCAAAGACACAAGAACATGTTCCATCGATTCCCATGTCGCTTATTTGGTAGCCTGTGACATATCAAACGAGAATAAAACTCTCGGTTCTTTGCATTTCAAGGCTCTAGTGTATACGCCAAAAATGTATGATTGTTTTAACACTATTTTCTCACATTCGTCGAACTTCTCAAAATGCTGTCGTCAGCGTTTTGCGACAAAACGAAGTAAAAACCTTGTATAAAATCTGTTATAATTTACAACTTATTAACTGTTTTGTCAAATTTAAAGATCATTTTGCCGGGGAAATTAGCTTCTAAAATACTTTTATAATACGGAATACAATCGCACGAAAACGCTCATTTCTTGTGTCGCCTGTGCAGGACCATTTCTTAATCATTGCAGAATGTTGTAGTGTAATATATGATATTACATATTAACATTTCATTACCATATCACATAGACAATCAAAATATTAACTAAGTTTTTTCATACTTTTCACGACTTTTATTACAAAAATTCTGACAGATTCATCTTGTCGCCCAAAATTGTGTAATTACGTTATCATTCCCGAAATCACACGTCTAACAGTTAACATATGAATTTTCAACTATGAAAATATTTCAAAAAATTCATTATGATGTATAAAAGTATAAGAACACAAAGACAAATCACAAAACTTAATTTTTGGACAAGACAACAGCATTTTCTTCAACACTAGACGTTAGTCGTTTTTCAGGATGTAAATTTAGTTATCGGAAACTACTTTGTGGACGTGGGAAAATAAGATAGCAAATGGAAATTATCTAACCATCGAATAGTTTGCTTGAAGGAACGAAGGAAAAAATCCCGAGAAAGGCAAAAATGAACAATTTTGGCATTAAGGAGAAATTGTATTTTACGTTATGTAATTACGTTAGTGGGTATACTACAATTTGAAAATTTCCATCATTATTTCATATTATTGCAAACGCGACCGATATTGGTTTTGTCTCTCTAGCATCAGCTGCTCATTATATTTACGGTAGATACATGTATTTACACGTATTTTTTTTAGAACATAGAACGAATATGGCCTCAAGAAAGAAAGGATTGAAGAGTATGCAAGCCGTTTTAGTTTTTAATAGATAGTGGTTAAATAAGAATTAAAATGATTCACAGCTTAAACTAATCCAATGGGTACATCGATTAGTAATTAGAACGTCAAATAAGATTATATCTAGACGCTTCACAGAAGCCTTCTGTTTAACCTTATAATAAGAGCTGTTGACCATGAAAGGTTATAGAAGTGTATTTTAACAAATCAATCTAATTATTAGACATATCATATAATATAAAACAGTTCAGACTAGTTTTTTATCTTTCCATCTAAATATCAAAAGAAGCAACCATTTTTGTCAATTCTGTTAATGAATTTGATAACGTAAAGTTACAAGCCTGCTAAAAAAATCGAGCAGAATTTTTTATCCAATGTTGAACAAACTTTTTACTGTAGTGTATTTTTGCCGTGTGGTTTTCAAAAAGAAAATATATCTATTCATAGTAAATGCTACAAACTGTGTAGTTGTTGAATAGACAATGTATAATTATACAAAGTAAAATAACGTAAAATTACCATTATGAATAACGTAAGATTACCAAATATACATGTTATTCTAAGTAATTTTTAGTTTAATTTAATGTATTAGAATATGCTTCTGAGATGAGGATCATTAAAGTGGAAATTCAAAAGCGTATAGAGCAGAGAAAAAATTAAAAGAGGGAAGAAAATACTTAATGTGTTTTACGTTATCATGACTCTTTCATATAAATTTTCCATCAAATATAGTAAAGCCTTTTTCTAAACTATGAAACCCAATAAATATAGATCTTTAAAAGAAGTATCTTTAGATTGATTTGGCTAATGGGTTAAATGTGTCTAACAATAAAAACGTTAGATAGCTGAACCTATAAAAATTTGCCTTGCAAACTAACACTTATGTATTAATTCGCCATCAGTCACAAAATATTCATTATCAAAAAGCCTACTTTTGATTTTTATTTTTGTTGCATAAAGACTATCCATCAAACCAATTGTAAATTTCGAATTTTAAAGCTAACATAAGAGTTCTATTGGTTTCTGTAATATTCAACTTAGTAACGGTAAATTACACAGGTAATTATTGGTCACGATTGCTTTCATATCTCATGTACCTCTGTTGATTGAGTTCTGAAATTTTACTGAAATATAGTTCAATATTATCTTTCAATACATACAATGTTCGTGAAATATAAACGACTTTATTTTTTTCTTTATCTTATTGGAAGTCGACGGATTATGTGAGAATAGGTGTTAAACGTCTTTTAAAAACTCATCATTTCCGTCAATCCTATAACCTTTAGATAGCTACATGTATATATACTGTTAATTTTAATGGAATTTGTGCTCATTTGTGTTTTAGATCCATTTGAGTAGTTTAACTTGTTTGTTTTTCATATATTTAGGACGTTTTATGTTTGTATAATATTGCATATTTTAAATTGTCTTGATTTGTACTTTTTATCCGTTATGACATAATGTTGCAGTCATGTTTTTATGTGTCAGGATTTTTCCTTGTGTATTTTATGGTTTTCTTTTAAGATTTAGTTAGTACCATTTTAGATGTTGGTACAGTGCTTTAGAGTATTTTTAGATAATTATATAAGGCGCTGTATAAGTGTATTTTATTATTCTATTATTACATCCATAAACTGGTTAAGGTCTGGCGACCTTAGCAAAAACTTCTGTCTGAGGATTTGCTGTCCATTTTAAATCCCCTCTACATGAAGAAAGGTGGTTCGATGTGCCATAATCAGCCGATACAGAAGCTTTATTTTATGTCGAATATTGGTAACAATTCAACATACGCTTTGAACAGTTTGTATTTCGACCAAGTAAGCATAAAGCATTGAAATGAATGTGTTACAGTCATGCCCATATTAAGTTTAACACAACACTGGTTGTTGTTACATACATTTAGACATACGAGACCAATACATAGTCGACATAATAATGGTATATCACAGATTGTGCAGAGCAGTAAACATTCAAAGTATATTTAAAGTATAGATAAAATACGAAGAAAAATAAGAAGTTTAAAACATGCAAAAAAAAAATAGTTAAAAAGCAAAAACAACCCAAGTTCTACACAGGTTAGTAATATCATCTCAATGAATTAAGAAGCAGAAAATTTGCTAGAACTTGGACCGGAATTTGAAATTCAAAAGTTCATCACCCGTTTTGAAGAATAAACTTAAAACACATGTTTTAGATTTGTATTTAATTTGTAATTATGTCGTAACGTTCTATTGTTTAAAAGAATGTAATTTTTTTAAAATCCCATTTTCATGAATATTTGTTTTATTTATCTTATGTATAGTTTTGTCTACCGTTAAATACTATGGTAATCTTGTTTTAGTAGATTTAGTATAATTCATTATATACCTTTCTTGTGTGTATTGTTCTCTGTTTTAGTTTGCTTACATGTAAAGTGTGTCGATTATATAAGGCGCTATATTGAAATACAATGATGACTATGCTGATGATAATCTGCATTCAATAAAATCACATTAATAATATAGGTGTAAGGCGATAAGGGTTAATGTTTTTCATACTAGAGATTTGTCATTAACACCCTATACTCACCATCAGACAAACTGGACAAATAGCAATGACTTTTGTATCCCATGTTTTGTTCATTTAGTCGCAGATTTCCAGTTTTCTCATTCTATTTCACATGAGCAGCTTCTTATTGTCTTATTACAAACATACTTAGAGATGTTTTAAACTCTTTTTCGCAGATACTAGTGTTCGATCATAGTTGTAGGATTTCAGTATAGGTATATCAATTTGTAATAAAATAAAGTTTTGAATCTGTGTTCTGTTTTCATATGTTACACTGAACAAAAATTTAGTTGTAATCACGTAAGGAAATGAATATCAAAATGTTTCGTTGCAACTCATACAGTGTATATACACTTTCTGTAGAACCATGTCGTATGAGCTATAACATTTTACTACATGTCACAAATTTTGTATTGCCTTCAAAAACAACATTCCATTCATATCATTCAAATGTCGATGCAATGTATCCCAGTGAAAGTGAAATGACAGACTCTTCAGGGTTCTCCATATCTGCTTCATATTTGGATGTTCATTTTAACATTATAAATTGACGAAGTAAGCAATGTTTTAAACGTAATCATAGTCCCAAAAAACATATATACAACGTCGAGTATAGGCCAGCACGGACGTTTGACAAAAGCAAAGTTAGGATCAGATGCCATGGAGGGGTAATCATCCTCTGCTGACCGGTCACACCCGCCGTGAACCCTTAGTCGAAACAAAGTAAACGGGATTACCCGTCATCAAATCTAGTACGAAAATGACAGTCAAACAAAGGGTATGAAACAAATCAGTCAACACATGAATTAGTGATCATTTGTAATCGAAAACAAGGTCATTATAGCGAACGCAGAAGTTGCGAAAAGATGTTAGATTTCCCCATTGACAATATCATTGTAATTTTGGTGACCATGTCTTGCATTAGTCTGTTGAAACATACACACGAATTGTGATCCCGTTGCCTGATCTGCATTTATGTTCTTACGACGCACAATGTGTTCAGAAGCCAAAAAATCTACTTGAGGCTTTTTTATTCGACATTTAGATATATTAACAATGTTTAATTTGTTGATGATAGTATTTTTCATCTATATGTCAATTTTATCGATTCCATATATCCCAGTGAAATCGAAATAAAGGACATCACAGATTTTTTCTCATCAACTGTGCACTTAGATATTTTATTGAATATAGACATTAACGGCAAGTTAATATTCACATCTATAACAAACGTAGCGATTTCAGCACCCCGTGTTTATGCAGCAGCATTCCTTCAGCATATATATATGATGTTCATGCCTCCCAACTGATTCTATGTAGAGACCGTGTTCTGTGTATACTCAGTCTTTCAATTTAGGAAAACTACTGACAAAATATGGTGTCGCTGTAGTTTTAAATGTCACATTTAGTCATTATTATACAATTTCTATGGTGGTTATAATGATGTAGTTTTCCAATACAACCTGGCTTTGTGTAAAAATGTTGTCTGAAGTGTTTCATACAACTTTATGCACTGATTTTTACTACGAAATGCATTGTTTGCCCGGTCATGACAATGGTTTCACGGTAGATGTTGCGTCTACAGGGGATGCTTGCTTTTATTAGACACCCGATCACATCTCTGGTATATCCAGGAGCGTGTTTGCTCAATTTCTATTTTATATTCCATTTAGGATATACAACTTAATTACTGTTCTTTATCTTCACTCTGATATGAATGACAACATTGATGTTTTTGGAACGGTTGTGTTTGATGATTCAGTCTTCATACAAAATGAAAATCGTGATAAGATTTTCGATCATAACAATTATTTCTTAGTTACCTTTCAAGAATAAACCTTTAATAGTTTTCAAACAATACTGATATTAAGCATATGGTTACCTTATTGCAAATATGTGAAATCTTTATAACTGAACCATTTTGTTTCGAAAAAATATTCTTTTGACTATATTTTCTGTCCTCATTTATATATGTCTTTGTATAATTCGTTTGGACTTACCTTTTTGAACTCAAACATACCTTAGTTATCTTTCTTTAAAACTCAAATCGCACTTGATTATCATTGTGCCTTATATCTTACTAAGCATGCCTTAGTTATCTTTCTTCCAGAAACCTGAAATATGTTTAAACTAAAAGTTTTATCCACTTACATATGTAAAGAGAGGCAAAATATTGTGGTAGGTACATAGCACTTTGGGATATGTATTACATCACATATATCCAGGGAATGGAATTGATCTAAAAAAAACATAGACAATGATTATTTACTTAATAGTATAGAAGGACATAGTAACAAATCAAGAATTCACAAGCTGATGAGATATCCAACATTCCATTTTTAAAATCATTCATGAAGAAAAAAAATTATGGCGAAAATGTCCAATCTGTTTTCCTTGCACATACACATTAAACTGATTATCATCAACCTATGTTGATGTTTATGACACACATTTCAGAAATTCGATGTCCCCAAATATGAAATGAAATATCATAAAATTCAAAACATTGCTTAAAATCACCACATTTCCTTGCACATACACATTAAACTGATTATCATCAACCTATGTTGATGTTTATGACACACATTTCAGAAATTCGATGTCCCCAAATATGAAATGAAATATCATAAAATTCAAAACATTGCTTAAAATTTTTTGTGATAAAAACGAAACTTCGTTATAGAGCACAGGCTTGGACAAAGAAGATGTATAAAATTCGAATTTTTCTAGTATCATATTTAAACTGACAAAAATAAAATTGGTCAAAGGCTGTGCTCTATTAATAACGATTTTTCATTTTTATCACAAAAATGTGGTGACTTTAAGCAAATTCTTGCATTTTATGATAATTCATGATGTTTGGGGTATTAAATCTTAGATACACCAATGCAAAACTCCAAAAAGTTTACCACCCTGATAAACTATCATACATAGAGTATAATTCTTGCAGAAAATAATTTGTTGAAATTTCGTTTTAATTTTTATCATTTTAATCGGCAGATTTCCACACTTCGTGGGCCTACATGTACTCTTTTGATATCGTGAAGAAATCGACATTTAGTGTCTACATCGCTATCATACCAATTTTATGGGAGTTCTGTAAAAGCAAAACAGCATACGTTAAAAATATCGGATTTTTGTTATCTATATGTGTTTACCTTTTTATCATTGCTAAGTGTTTTGAGGAAAATGTCCAGCAAGGAAAGATCAATGTTCTAGATGTAGTTTTTCTACTTGTGTGGGATGAATGAAACAAAGTCAAGAAATTTCCACAACAGAAACGTACACGTAGTTCACCCATATCTACATTCTAAACGCTAAAGGTCTTGACAGCAACAGATAACCACGTAAAAAATGATAATCATTGAAGTACCCGCAATATACTATTTGCATACTTGTACATGGAGTACACATACTTGGGTTCTATAATGCGGCATTGTGGGGGTGTACAGAATAACATTATCTGTGTTTGTTTGACAAACTCGTAGTATCTATCACTGATAAAGATTTTTAAAACACTAGTATCAAAATCATATTCGTCCAAAAGACGGATCTGCAATGCACGATGTAATGAGTTAACTAATTATGGTAATGAGTGCAAATATTTGTATGCATTACGTACATTTGGTTCTGAGGTAGTAACCCAAAAACTACGCAGCGTTTGCATATCTTCGTATTGTCTAAAATTATCAATGCAGAATTTATTGAAATATTTAGCTTCCTTTATTGTTTATATATTTTTGTGTCGATGAATGCATCTGTGATACATCGAGAGAGTTTAAGGTATCAGTTATTTGATTTAGTGTTCAAGCACCGAATACTTTTATGATGCAGATTCAATTATTAAAGATCTCCGCACTTTCACCTGTGAACAATATATCACATCCTGCTTTATTTTCAAGTTTCATTTCCTCGTATAACAAGGAGTTAAGCATTTGAAACAGCATTATTGTCATAAAACCAGCTGGAATTGTAGACTGCGTTTAATTAGTAACGCTATGACGTAACAGTTTCGGTTTCAGATCTATTTGGAAAATCTACTTTTGATTTGAAAGAAGGTAAGGTAGAAACTATTTCTTGCAGTATTTCTTGGACCTATTTGTTAAACAGAGTTATTTCGTACTCTGTCAAGTTTGCTTATAGCAGAAAATATCTTTATTTAGTATTTTTGTGAATATAGATTTCGCTATTTGAATACACTGCTTCATCATGCTGTATCCGACTGGAAAGGAGGCGCTTTTTGCGGTAATAATATGCATTCACTATCTGAAGGTAAGAACTTGTAAATTTACGAGGTATTTGGTAAAATGCATTCATGTACGTAATACAATTTCGTGGCCTAGCCTCAGCGCGCCCTTATCGATTGGATTTAGTAGGCCTTACGATTAAACATGTAAAATTGTAACAAAAAAGGTTGAGGGGAATTCCGCGGATAATATTTATGGAGTATACAGAATACAGACAAAATATGTCTCCTAAGTTTCTGTAAGATTTAAACTGTTAAAAGTTAACGGTAGAATGCAGCAAAACATTGCCCTTTTTTCACCGCGCTGCCTTTGTTTCCTTTTAAATTAAAAGAATTTAAATATTGTACGTCTATTGATAGCGGTATTCCAGACATGAACAAATTACCGGAAGACACTCGTTGACTCATATTGAATACTGTACGTCTATCAATAGATGTATCCCAGACATGAACAAATTCCCGGAGTACACTCGTTGACTCATATCATATGCTGATCTTGAAGTGGTTAGATTAAAATGTTGCACCACTAAAACTCTCATTCATGTCCAGCTCCTTCTATGAATTCGATATCGTCAACATCGCAATGTCGACAATGTTGACACGATATCGAGTCTGCATCGTCTACATCGTTATCATTTCTTGGTCCATGTCAGCATCGTCGACATCGCAATGTCTACAATGTTGACACGATATCTAGTTTACATCGTCTACATCGTTATTATTTCTTCCATGTCAATATCGTCAACATTGCAATGTCTACAATGTTGATACGATATCGAGTCTACATCGTCTACATCGTTATCATTTCTTCCATATCAACATCGTCGACATCGCAATGCTGACACGACATCTAGTTTACATCGTTTACATCGTTATTATTTCTTCCATGTCAACATCGTCGACATCGCAACGCTTATCAGTATCGACAATGCAACCTCAAGAATCTTTGTCATAATTAGATTAAGTTTTTAACGTTAACGCTATTATTTTTTAATTATGACGTCGAGTTTCTTTTGAAATAGCGACGTTTTTATTACGTCACAATAAATCAATTTATTTGTCACAATCAAACTCAGTAAAAAGATGGGGAAAACTCTTTGCCGGTCACCAGCCAATAGTTTTTTTTCGGAGCAGCAAATAACAATTATGTTGAGTGTTTTCTCTATAATTGATATAAAGAATAAGTAACAATAGCTTAATCATAATACTGCCCTGTAATGTTGACGATGTGAACAATGTAAACAAGAAAAGAAGTACACGATGTTGTTTCGATATCGTACAACATTGCCATATCGACGATGTGAACGATGTAAACAGGAAAAGAGGAACGCAATATCGCGATCGACACGATGTTGATTTGATATCGTACAGAATTGCGATGTCGACAATGTGAACGATGTAAACAGAATAAGAGGTACACAATGTCGATACGAAGCTGATTAAATATCGTACAACATTGCAATGTCGCCGATGTAAACAGGATAAAAGGTAAACGATGTCGACACGATGTTAATTCGATATCGTACAACATTGCGATGTCGACGATGTAAACAGGATAAGAGGTACACAATGTCGACATGATGTTGATACGATATCTCACAACATTGCGATGTCGACAATGTGAACGTTGTAAACAGGATAAGAGATACACAATGTCGACACGATGTTGATTCGATAGCGTTCACCATTGCAATGTCGACGATGTGAACGATGTAAACAAGATAAGAGATACACAATTTCGACATTGTATATATGAAAAGCAATGCTAACTCGATATTGAATCAACACTGTTCAAGACAGCGATGTCGACAATATCGATAAAACATTGGACATTGAAAGATAACAATACTTACCTATAAAGGGAGCTATAGACCACTTTACCACCTTTTTCATACTACTTCACGATATAAAATTTTTAAGCAAACGATAAATACATATGCAAAAATTATATAATGATATTAAGATTCTTATAATTGTTGTCATATAAGGCCGTAGCAAATCCATGTCCTGCATCGATCCCGACTTTGGTGGAAGTCCCAAGATGTCCAAGAGATAAATCCGAATGGGATCAAGCAGCATCACGGAAACAGTGTGGTAAGATGGTTGCCCTTCAGAAGTGCACTGATCCTGAAAAGTTCGTATATCACTGCCTTCTGAATCAATGGACAAATGGAACAGTAGAGGTGTGTGCTCCGACGTGGTTCATTCCTGGTACGTGACAGTTCCATTGTTGATATGCTATGTAAAAATAAATGTTTAGAAATTAAATACATTTTCAAAACAAAAATCGACAATTTGAGAACAACTCAGAGCTAATAAATAATCACTTAATATCAGACTATAATCTATACCATAGTATCAGTATCACATATTTTCATTATGAATATTTATTTATAGAAAAAATGAACAGTGATTAAGTAAAATTAATATCTGCAATTTTGACTTTTTTAAAGTCTCCATTGAAAGTTGTTTTATAATAACAGGATATTGTGCTATGTATAGTGTGGATGAAGAACGAGTCAAAGAAAATACAGCTTTAGACTGCACCAACTTCACAAATCCATGTCAGTCGAGATACATATCATCAGATGCCTATATGTGTAAGCACTTCATACATGCACATGAAACAAATACTGGAGAAATCAGAAATATATTCTGCTGTTTACGTGTTCTGAAAAAACCTCCAAAATCAATAGATTAGTCGTGGTTATGGGGAGTTGTTCTCTTTAAGTCCTTATCCCAGGGCAGTAATTTTCTTCACACTTGCGCACCACTTCGCTTATAGTTAACAACGAGTCCACAGTTCGTACTATAAATTCTACTAATTCCTATGTACATTTGATTTATTTTCTCCATAATGAGCGTGGTAGAGATAGATGAATGTATTATTTTCCATCAACAGGAAAATGTTGATTGATTGAAAATTGTTCAACGTCCCACGTGAGAATGTTTCAATCATATGGAGGCGCCACCATTCAAAGTGAATTTAAGTCTATGCTTACATTTAGCGCTTATGGTCTTTGAGTAGGGAGGGATCTTTATCATGCTACACTTGCTGTGACACAGGGCTTCGGCTTTTACGATCAAATCTAAAAGGCCACCCCCAATAATTCGCCTCTTACGACAAGTAAAGTGTACCGAGGACCTATTCTAACCTGGATCCACACGGGGATCAAAAATCAACAGGAAAATTAAAAATGAAAATAAAACCTTGCCACTGCTAGTATTAATATATGAACTTTTTCCATCCTTTAGTTTGACCAATACAGAAAAATTCGATTTTCAGATAATGTCATTAATATTTTCTTTTTCATCAGAGCGAAAATAAAATATCCTTTTGTTAATGATCTAAACATTAAAAATGTGTTTGCTCATTTTACTTTTGAATGTCTTTTTCATTGTTTTCCCCCTCACTGATATTACAAATACAAACCTGTAAGTAAAAAATAATGACTGGCTACTTTAACATTTGGAACAATTTTAAAACTATGTCTTGCGATTAGATATTTATGTTAGTTGCTTGCTTATATGCAATGCTTGGGTATAATGACCCATTCTCGGAAACGGAATGATGTGATTCACTGACAAGCATTTCATTGAATGACACTTCCTTATAGACTGAAAAATTAATCAAGAAAACAATTATTGGAAACCACTCTGAGTGCATTACCAAACATATTTATAACAATTTAGTTTACAAATATGACCTGCCATTGAGTCAAATGCTGTCTGATGTGTTTCATAATCATTGTTAGGCCGTTATTCACACACTGATTCGACTACGGATTATTCCGTTTACCTGATCAAGTCTATGGCCCCACGGCGGGTGTGATCTGTCAACAGGGTATGCTTACTCCTCCTGGGCACCTGATCCAACCTCTGGTATGTCCAGGGGTCTGTGTTTGCCCAACTTTTGTTTTTGTATTCTATTTAGGACTTACGAGATTGATCACTGTTTGTTATCTTTGCCTTTACATTTTTCTTGATTATGTCTGGAATTTTGTGAACAAGCATGGAATTGTAGAACAATCGAAAATCTACGTAATTCTAACTTCCCCATTTATTATTCCCACGGAGTTATGCATTAATTACTGTAGTGAATTTATTATGATCTGTGCTTTTTTTCTGTTTTAGATCAAAGTTGTTATCAGGAAATTACAGAGATTCCAAAAAATATTCCGAGGAAAATGAGGTAAGCTAACTTACCATTTTTCATCGACCACTCGGGTATTTTCATGTATCTATAACTAGTGCAACATGTCATTAACACATATATAAAAATGTAATGTTTTAGAATGTGTTAGTCATAAAAAGTTGCATTAAAGCCATCATATATTTTCATTTCTTTTCAAAGTGACACTCTTCAACCAATAAAAACATGAAAGAATAGGTGCATAGCTATTTAGAAATGCATAAATACTGCTTATGAATGCCTTTTGCAATGTTTTATATATACTTGCAAGTACATATTTCACTGGGTATTTCAACTTGTATGATATGCATTAGATAAAATGGATGACATTGTAGACTCAAAGTATCATAATATACACATGCAATACTCTTGATAACTAGATAAGGCAAACCTGAAACATTATAATTTCTAGGAAATGTTAGCCCTATTCTATTTCATTAAACATATTATGTCAAACACAGGCTCAAACCATAGTCAAAACTCACGAACTGCATGCTACGGTATATGGACATGACAATAGTAGTCATAGCAGTTATTTGATTTGCATATGAAGATAATTCGTTTCCTCTGAAGTGGTAGTTTTGGTTGCATTGGTAGGAGGTGTTGCCCTACACTCGATTTTGTATATGTTTTTTGGATTATGATTACGTTTGACACAATGTTAACTTCGCCTTTTTGTTTTGTACCAAAAAAGCAAAAAGACTGAATTTCAAAAGACTAATGTAAGCCCCATTCCAAAAAGATAAGTCATTAGATATGTATGAGTCTTACTAATAACTTTAAACAATTGCAAATTAAGCATACAAACAAAATAACTTGCAGAAATTTTGGTTTTAGGCACAGTATAGGGGCATTTTTAATCTTGATGCCAGTCCTAAAACTGGTGAATAATTCATTAAAACACAACAACAAATTACCAATGTGCAATCGCCATTCTATGCTTAGAAATATACACAATAGTAATGGATACACCAGTGCAAGGGACTGTAAACATGGTTAAACCATGTAACAAATACTTATCTAATGGTTAGATCTGCATAATTTTGTTCCTATACATTTGAATTACATCTGCTCACCACACCACAAAATAATTGTATGACGTTATATATACTGATGTGTGTGACACCGCCACCGGGGGGTAGGGGTGGGGCACTAACTTTATATTAGGTGGTAGGGGGTTCTTACATACGGGTTTGATCTATGAAGGGGTGCATATTTTAGAATATCGGTCTACAATGGGATTGTAAATTGACATTAAATTTAATCTACGATGGGGTAGGCTTTCGGTATCCACATTCGACCCCCCACCAATATTTTTCAGAGTAAATATACACCCCCGGGTTTGACCATACATAGCAAAGGTTTCCACGTGAGAAGAAACTCAAACTACATCCTCCCAGTTTGCAATGATCCGTCGCAATAGCTGGGTAAAGCTCTAGTGTTTTGATTAGAAGAGCATGCGTTCTAGTCCTGCAGGCATGCTTATGAAGATATCTTA
>CAJDSM010053286.1:14125-29937 GCA_903981925.1 Ostrea lurida | reverse complement strand
AGAAACCCAAGTATGCTCTTAATATCTACATGTGTTATTCCATTAGTGTAAAACCTTCTCACTTACCGTACAAAAGTTCAAAACAGAGTTGTAAGTTATGACAGTGGGTCAAAATTCAGAGAATTGTACTGTTGAAGAATAGTACACATAATAAATGTCAAATTTCTAACCTCTTCATTGCTGCAGTTATATAGTTTCTGCTACAGAAATCGACAGACGATAAATAAATACTAGATATTTAGATTCAGGATTATAAAAAAATTATTTTTCAAAATTACTTTGCATTCCTTCGACATATTCAGTCTTTTAATTATACTTTTCTGTGACACGAATTTCTCGGTAGTCATTATGGTTTAAGAAAATGTTCCTTCGGTAGTAATTAAAATAACGCCATTATTCCTATCTCAATGTTTAGGAATGAATATATGGTAATCAATATTGAACCTTTTGACACTCTTTGTATTTCATTCTCCAGAAACCTAATCAAATTCAAATTCCTATCACTTATTAACAAACTCGACGTGCGAAAATATTAGACATTGCGATCCATGTACATGTAAAAGTTGAATAATTTGGTGATGGCTGTTGATCGTATACTCCTCTATAATTGATTAATATTATTTGGTGTACAAGAAGAAGCGAGCGATTCCGTAAAACTAGATTACAAATTGACACGATCTTATCTCTTTAGACCCGCCCCCTCCGCCGAACTTGTTGGTCAGCCGAGTGAAATACGTTGTTCACATAGGTAAACGTAAAGCTAACTTGATATGAAGCTTGGATAAAATGTGCTTGTCTGTCATATAGAAGATAAACCGGTCGCAAAGAAAAGGTTTTCAACATGAAACTTTTCCATTATTAATATTTTACGTAACCAGTGGGAGTCCGGGTTAGAATATGTCCCAGTACCCCACCTGCTTGTCGTAAAAGGCGAATAAAGACACCTGTAGAGTGGTGCTTCGGATGAGACCGCAATCCCTCCCTGCTCAAGGGACACGAGTGCCGAGCATAGGCTTAAATGTTGTAGCCCTTCACCGGCAATAGTGACGTCTCCATATGAGTGAAAAATGCTCGAGCGGGACGTAAAACAATATATAATCAATCAGTCAATACGTAAACCTTCAAATAATATACGTCATATATGATAAGTTATAACTTCGTAAATGCTTTGTTGTTTATTGCTAGTCTTTTTGCAGATTTAATTTGGGCACGGCCTTTAGAAACAGGCTAATTTTCTTACAGGATTTTCGGGCAGATCCAGAAGTGCAGTGGACGTTAAAGGAAAACTAAGATATAATGCTAATAAGCAGAAGATTAACCTTAATGTAGTTACTGCTCAGTTCAGACGCTTTCATCACACCCAGCAGTGGAAATATGAGCACCGGAAGTAATGCTGTGGCAGCCAATGGAAGTGCTTCTGTTACCCAGTAAATCGCCATAAGTAAGAGTCCGTAGGCACATTTTCCCTCCTATACGAAATAAAACATTGATGAGTTAATGGCACTTCAAAGATTTAATGTATCAAGTGTATGCTCGACGATTTAGGAGGTAATATAATGCATCTCATAAAGTAATTTGATTGCCAGGATTCTTGTTTAGTTATTTGATAAAATGTCAAATCTTTTACAAAATACTACTTACTTCTGAGAAGTTGAAGAATTTATTACCGTGTCTGATCTTTTAAGCAGCGTATGTATTGTAACTTACTTAATGTTAAGAGTAAAAAAAAATTGACGGAAAATAAAACAGACCCATTTACTTTATTATGTTCAAATCATAACATCATTCGATTCCCTGAATCTTAAAGAAGATCGCACCTGAGATTTGGAGTAATGATTTTTACATTGAAGGAAAATTCTATTAAAAAGAAATACGGGGATTGTCGTGCTAGTTATTGAGCTACAGCGTTTTAAACATGACCTTTTTGCACTTAAAATTTACTCAAGAATTATTCGTTTAAACTTTATTTGTCTGTTGGTGTCAACAGAACATAAACAAAACAAATCAATCATGACATATAAAACAGATACATAATCATTTCTTACAGTACAGATGTAAAAAAAAAAATGATACTACATGTAGTAATAAAAATATATAATTACCTTTATGCACTTGATAAATGTATAAGGAAAAATTCATGATATTGAGTTTAGAAGTAATGTCACTTTCTAAAATATCATGAGTTTCAAAGCCTTGTCTTAAAATTTAAAAATGGAACTTTTAAAAAGTGGAAATTATAGAATTATTGGTCAAAATACAGAATGTTTACACCGAAGTTCGAGTAAATTAACTAAGGCGTTTTAGAGAATCGGCTTCTATTTGGAAAAATACAATTGAAATCAAATTACATGTACATTACATGTACATGTATATCGTAATAAACTATAATATTTGAACTAGTCCCATGTCTCTGGTACTTGTATCATACATTTTAAAACTGAAATATATGTAAAGGGGTATAAAAGAAAGTATGTTGGATGAAACAGAAATTGTAAAATCATGCGGATTTAGAACGTTTTGATACTTAACCCTTTTGCCACAAAATATAGTCCCTCTCTTTCAGAATTTGAAATGACACTAATTTTTTCAACTGGAAAGGGTTCAGTAATAGATGTGTAATATGTTTGTACCAATAGGATCAGTACTGAACCAGTGAATACTTAGTTATAACAACCTGCGCAGTTGTGTTGGAAAGCTCAGGAGCTAACTTTCAAAAAGATATCGTCGTCTTATTTGGACCTGTCGATATCACAATTTGTTTTTGGCCAATCGTTGTGCGTTAGCATTTGAACATTTGCAGTCGGAATACTAGTCAGACAATTTCTACAAGATACTGAATGCGTCATCAGTGGTGTAAATGACACAAATATTGTGTATTTTTGTGACTTTCAAAACACAATCTTGTTTACTTCAATAGATCAAATTAAGTGCATAGACAAGTATAAGCATATACCAAATGTTGGTTAATGGGGTCATGGCGGTAAGGCAGGGATCGGCTTTTTAAAATACGGTGATTTTAAAACTGAACTCTATAGATTTAACAACCAAACTAAGATTCCATAATGTAAATAGTATTGGGAGACACTTGTACAATTTTGATGTTAAATCGATGGTCTGGGTAAGGGGTGTTGACACTAAAACGACGCTTCCGGGCGCATTTAGCAAAAATGTACAACGATAACTAAAGAAAATATCTTTCTTGACATCTGAACATTACACATCCACACAGAAGAGGCTGGATGAATTTTATCGTTAATATGTTTTCGAATTTCTGGACAAATCGTTAGATAAACCCATCCATGACCTCTTGCAATAGGTGATCTCTGGTCAATTGGTGACCTCTGGTCGAGGGCGTCATTCTGGAATTCATTTAGTTAAAGGCATTGTTTAGGTCACTAATTAAAAGTGAGAATATTTGTCCAGTAGTGCAAAAATGGTGAAACATGAACAGTAATATACGCTGCTTTTTAAAGCATCGGATTCAATGAAGAAATAACACGCATCACGAAGTACGTTTGCGTGAAGCGTCAGAGTTCATACACTTATCTACTTCCACAATGAAATGTATCTTATATAGCTATACGTGCATTCTACTTTCATTTCTGTTGGAAACCACAGTCGTTAAAATAGAGTACTATCATTTCTGTAGGAAATCCCATTCATTGAAATATACGTACTATATTTATCAAGATTCTTACGCGCAATGGTCACAACTACAGCGTATGCATAAAAATTGGCTATCATTACAATTTGCAATATACAATACGATATAACTATAAAAGAAAATCAATTGTAAATCTAGATACACAGATCTTTTCAAAACTTGATATGCCTGAGATGATTTATCTCACAATTTGCAATATCAATACGAGAATAACTATAACAGAAAATCAATTGTAAATAGATACACAATCTTTCAATCAAAACTTGATATGCCTGAGATGATTTATCTCAGTTTCCACTGTGTATTTCGACTTGATCAAAAATGTAGATAATTTAACACCTTCATATTCCGACATGTTTCTTATTTTGATATGTTTACACACCTTTTTGGCTAGAACTTTCTTTTAAAATTGTCTTTTGCTTCAATTTGCGTCCCGTCGAGAAGTACCACTAATTTAGAATTATGCTTAGCGCTCGGGTCGTAGCAGTTAGGGTTTTTAGTGTACCAAAGCTTGCCGTGACACGGGACCTCTGTTTTTAAGGTCATATCCGAAAGACTCGTGATTCTCACTTCTAAATGCCGAGCATTTAGCGAAGGAGCAATCACTACCTACTTACACGTCTTAGGTTTGAGCGGGACTCGAACTCCCGGTTGCGAAGTGAATGCTTTAACCACTTAACTACCGCGACCGGTCACAAGCAAGAGGGTCTCTAGTTCATGATCCACGTGGTAGAAGTTCTGGCTCAAGGTTGGGACCAATCTTGACATATACATGTAATAGTGTTATTGTGTAATATCACAGAGCCAATTAATTGAGTATACTCGACTAGTTTCTGTAATTCTTCAGGAGCATAATGGAGCAAACCATTAACGCTTTCTTAAATTGATATATAAATATATATTATTTGTAGGGGAAATTTACACTTTAGGAATTTTGTTGAAACGAAATTATGATAAAACACCATTTCCGGCACTTACATCGATTGCCTTTAATATCTGTGTTTACTTTAAATATATTGTATCCTCATGTTCTAGTGAAAATCTAAAGCAACTTATTATATACCTTCTTAGTCAGACACACTGGTTAAAAAGAACTCTTTTTCTTTTCACAAAATACACAGGACCAATGATTTCAGCGAAATATGTTATAATATGATACGGTAATGAAATGTTGCATTACATATGCAGTTAATGTGGTGTTTTGTTTTTTTTTGGTTTTTTTTTTTTGGTTTTTTTTATCCTCATGCAATAGATTTTCTGATACCAGAGTGAGACGTCAACATTTTCGTAAAGGTGAGAACTTTCCTAGAGATTTATTCTTTTCACTTTATGTAAATACCACTCCCCTCAATCATGCACGAATGTCTGGCATGTCTACCGAGACTGACAAAAGCATGCCTGTAGGTTACGGTGTTAAATTTATCATTTTAAAAAACGATGTCGATGGCACTTTCCAGTGATTCAGTCAAAATAAAGGCACAGCAAGCATGAAAAAACTATTTCGTCTAGTTATATTCCAAGCAGTTATATCAACTGTGTTGATATATGTAAACATACGTCAATGTCAAACTCCCAAAATCGGCGACGATTTATTTCAACTTACCGTAGTGTTCCATGTTGTCGGCACCACAATCAGAATTAATGGCGTAATGAGCACTATCAATGTTTTGTAAACTGCCAGAAGATCTCGCAGGATTCTTGTAAGTGATGGCATTGTGTTTTGTTACGGGACGAGGTAGCCCAACATCTAGCTGGGTGATGTTTACACTTAATGGTTTATGGTTTTATCTCGGCCTGTTCGTTACTATTACCTTTACGCTGTAGTTTGTCATACGGGATTTTCCGGTCTATCTGCACTTAACAAGACATGAAAAAATGACACAAAATTTTATTTTGTACAAAGTGAAAAACAAACTATTTCCGAGATATAATCCCATATGAACTACTTTACAATAATGAGTTGTCATTGCCTTCTTATTCATCTTTTTCATGTTGAAATAACTAATTCTATAATATAACCCTTACGTAGTTTTTGCACGATTTCATTGAGATAATGTACGGCTCCTTATTGTGGGTATTTTTGTATTGGCTTGCTTCTCCAATCGATGCAAGACCCTACCAGTAAAATAGCTCTCTCGATATAGGCCCCTGGTGTGAACAAAACGCGACTGTACAATTCTTTGAAATCCTACATAGTAACATGATTTTCATGATTGACTTTTTGTGCTACATACATATTTATCGTGGTTATTACTTTCTTGAAAAGGATGGAAATATGCTTTTCTTCTATGTTAGCGACGCTGTGACAGAATTGATTTGTTGAAATATAGTTTCATTCACTTTTTTAAAAACAAATAACAGAATTAACTTTTGATAATTTAATTGAATGTTGATAATATGGCACTAACTTTATTAGTATATTGTGAAGTATGCTATGTATGTTACAATTACTACATGTACATACTATAATTTCGACGAAATGGTATACATGTACGTCGTGACATCACAAAACTCGATCGTTTTGTTAGACTCGTTCAATACATGCTTTCCCTTGTAGTGTCCGCGCGATGAGATAAAGGAAAAAGACTGCTTCATTTTAAAAAGACGAAACTGTCATTCTTATGCTTTGAACTTTTAAAGTTCTAACAATATTTTTAGCAAAATTAAAACACCTGGTTTCATTTGATTTTTCATCGTCCTATGTGTCTTTTGATTTCAAAAAAACTATTTACTGTTACTGATTTTCCATTCAAGTTTGTTATTCTCGATGTGGAGGTGATACTTCAACTTGATACAAAGACGACCGACTACATGAAAGATAAACATAGATTCTGTGTTTTTCTATCGTTGTAATAAATATTTTAAATTGTGTTGTTAGTTAACACTCTCAAGTGTCTATAAAGTCTATCACTGATGTTCTATAAAATTTATAGTAGGGTACCTAGAATTTATATTGACTTTTCGTGGTTTTACATTTACATGTAACCACCATGACTTCCGGGTAAAGCGTAGAGTCGCAACAGATTAGACGGCTCGTGCAGATTCATGCGATATGCCAACCACTTGATAACTTTATTATGATGCTTCTGTGTTGTATTTGTATCTGTAAGTTATCTGCCTGCTGTAAGAAGAGTATTAGTAACTTAAAGGCTAGGATAATGAACCTGTTACAGACGTTCCTCATGATGAGAGGAACGTATCAGGTACTGATGAGCTAAGATCATCAACCATATTGGAGATGTTACCAAGTATATTTTGAAAAGTAATATTTTTTTTTCTTTTCAAGTTATGCTTGATTAGCGTGAAATCTTTCTTCAATGTCATATTTAACAAATCCATCTTCAAAGGAACATTTTAATAATATCTTCTTATTGTAGAGAAAATGTCTAATAACAGTAATAGGACCGTATTTTGATTATCGATTGATTTCCTTTCTCTAATTATACAGTATCTGCTTTGCTAAATGTACTGGACGTATGTGTTTTGCAGCATGAGCGTTAGTCATCCTTGCATTGTGTAGATAATGATTAGGAGCAAATAATGTCACAACTTTTCAATACATAGGAATTACAATTTTTGGGACTATGATTACATTTAACACATTGTTTACGTCGCCATTTTATATTCAACAACATAAAAACGCACGACGACTTTGCATTACCATTTCTCAAGATGAACTGAATGCATTCTTTTACACTCTTAGACAGCTACTCTCTTCAATAAATATTCATATCTTTTGCTCAGTCATCCAAAATAGTACTTTGTTATATACCATTTTGATTCTACGCACAATTACTCTGAAGTTGATTTAAAAAGATGTTGAGGATTGTCTTTGCAAACCCTTGCTGTTACCTTTTCAACTCTCGATACATAGATAACCTTTTATCTATCAACAATATTTTAACATTCATTAAAATATCAATGCGATATATCCCAGTTATTTCGAAAAAAAGATACCACAGTATTTTGTATCGCTTTGTTCTTTGGATATAGATAATAACGGCAAACCAACAATTCAGCTAAATGACAACCGGGATTATCCTAACTTCTACATTTTCGAATTCCCGTATTTATGTAGACGTATTCCATTACCACCTGTAGGTGTTACTATTGTCTCAGTTGGTCTGATATGTAAGAACATGACATGCATATGAGCAAATTTAAACCGAGACAAACTACTGTAAATACACTGATGTTACATGGGTTTCAACAATCTCTTAAAGTTGATTGATTATTTATTGTTTTACGTCCCACTCAAGAATATTTCACTCATATGGAAAAGTCACCAATGCTGGTGAAGGGCTGCAAACTTTAGGCATACAATGTAGCTATACTCGACACTCAGGGCCTTTGAGCAGGGAGGGATCTTTAATGTGGCACACCTGCTGTGACACGGGGCCTTGGTTTTTCCGGTCCCATCCGAAGGACCGGGGCGACACGCAAGGATATGCTGGGGACCTATTCTAACGTGGACCCCACGGGTCACGTAAAGCCATCATTTTCCAAACTTTATGGTTTATACAATAATCCTATTGACAAATGCAACATACCATAAGGATAAATGCTATCTTAAGTTCTTCAAATTTTAGGAGGATATTACGTACTCGATTTCATTACGGATTACTCCGTTTTACTTTTCAGGAGAGATGGCTAAAGTGATTTAACAATTCGACCAGAACGCTAAATACATTTACTATACCTTTACTGATTTTCACTATATAAAATTAGATGGTTAGATATGGCTAATTCCCTGGAAATTGCCGTTGCGGGACTAATCCCCGGGCGTTAGTCATATGAACTAATTCCTGCTTTGGGAACTAATTCCCGGCTACTCGCAATCCTCAGGACTTTTCTATTTTTAGTATATGCTTCGCCTCGCCTTCTATGGAATTGAACAAACCGACATATGTCCGTAGACAGTCAGTAACAAACGTAATAAGTACATGTAATAGTGTCCCTTGTGTAATACTTTTAGTCCTCAGTTTCTTTATATATTAGGATGTCTTTAGTGTATTATTTCTTGTTATAGATATATTCATCGATCAAAACAAAATACGTACATGTTCCAGAAATTGCATCATGCAACCAACGCACTTGCTGACGAAAACACCTATGAAAGAATATATTAATTGTATCGAATACATTTCTCTTATGTAATTTATCTGTTGAAAGTGAATCCTTTATAAAAGCAACGTACTCAAATGTACACATAAACTATTATCAAACACATGAGAGAGAGAGAGAGAGAGCGAGAGAGAGAGAGAGAGAGAGCCTTTTCTTCCAACAACGTACGAGTAAAGTTGGTTATTTGCAAAGTTTGATCTACATGTATAGGTTACTCCTCTTGTTTCTTTTAAAAATAGTTGTGACATATTGGAAGAGTAAACTTTAAGGAACTATTGAAACAAACAAATTTGTACAAAGATTTTAATTCACTAAATTCAGAGAACCTCGATCTTTCAATTGGCGACAGAACTTCATCTTCATTATGAATTATGTCGAAGAGTATACCAGACGATGGGTCAAATATGAAAAAGAACTTGATATCTTGTCAGCATGCATTAAAAGTGTAAGAAGAATATTGCAATCCCGTATTAGACATACATGTATAGTACCAAAGTCCATACCATCTATCCTTCTGTGTTTCGTAAACAAAAAGTTATCAAAAATTAGGTAGGTTACATGAGGAATATGATTTGATTTCAGCTGATGACAATATTGTCTTTGCTTGTAAGGCTCATTACTACATGTACAACTGCACTTTAAACGAATTTATTTACTCCACATTTGGTAATCGTACTTACACTCTTACTGCTCTTTAAAAAAAAATGAAATTATTCAACATCATGTTTCAGTTTTAAACACATTTAATATCCCAGTCAATGGGAAGGACGAATATAAATTACCGCATCCAAAACTTCACAAAAACCATAATAAATCCGCCAAGCTCCTGTCTTTACCTCCTCACCAAAATATTGACAGCTGTGAGGAGCAACTTCAGACATATTGTGGAACTACATATATGCCAGAAGTGGTATAAATCAAATGTGGATTCTATAAAACAAACTCTCTAACGAACTTGAAATCCCAGAACTTTTTTCATATCAACAACATCAAAACATAGCACTTTACGCGACCATTCCGCACGAAAAATTAAAGACAAGGCGTTTAGTTGCTTCTTCAACAAAAATGGAAGAAGGAAATACTCATTGTATTCTTATGAGGCAGAATTCATTGAAAAGCTTCTACATTTACATTGGTGAAGTAAGCAATGTGTTAAACGTAATCATAGTCCCAAAAACATACATAAAGTCGAGTGAAAGACAACACGGACCTCCGACAAAAGCGAAGGCAGGACCAGGTGCCGTGGAGAAGTAAGCATCCTCTGTTGACCGATCACACCCGCCGTGAGCCCTTTGTTGAAACAAAGTAAACGGGGTAACCCGTTGTCATATCTAGTACGAAAATGACAGCCTAACAAAGGGTATAAAACAAATCAGTCAACATATGACTTAGTGATAATTTGTAATCGCAAACAAGGTCATTATAGCGACCGTAGAATTAGCGAAATGATGAATTTAAACGAGAATCGTTATAACCCTGCAGCATCAACTTTTTTGTTAGTAATTGCCCTCGCTTTAAAAAGTCCTCATTCGCATGGCATGCCCTTGCGTATCTAATCAACTGGGAGGCATACAGACCATATGCAGATGATAGTGCTACATTACTACATAAAAAGTTAGAGTAATCACGTTCATCATATAATGGTGTTGTCAGTCTGCCATTAGAGTCAATATTAAGTAAAATATCCAGATACGAAGCAGATATGTCAGATACGTGGTGTCCTTAATTTCGAAGTTCGTCGGGATACATCATATGGACATACTTAAGAAAATTCTTTATTGTTAATTTGATAATATATATATCTAGATTGTAAGGTTGAAGGACACGGCGAGTATTTTTGCTTTTTATCCCGTAACAGTTTTTGAACAAATTCTGCTTCGTATGAATATAAAAAATAAGTCTGCCAATAAGGGGCCACATTAGTGCCCATAGGAATACCAACAGATTGTTAGAAGACATGGTCCCAAATACTACATAGAATATTATCGATAAGAAACCCAAGCATGCTTTAAACATCTACTTCAAAGTACTTTTGTGGGCAATCAGAGTGGTTTCTAACAAAATATGTATCTTGAAAAAAAATTGTTTATAAAAAACGGTCTACCTGAGACACATTTGCACACGGCCCGCAAGTCGATCGCAAGGCGCGTGATAGCTTCGGCAGTTATCAGCACATTATCAGTACCCTATTGCGTTGGTGCTGATAAGTACTGATAAAGTAGTGAGATTTTAACTGTTGGTACTGATAATTACTGGGTGCTGATATTTACTGTGGTTTTTAACTGTGGGTTCTGATATTTACTGATAATGTACTGTGAAAATACTTAGGGTACTGATAATGTGCTGATAACTGCCGAAGCTATCACGCGCCTTGCGATCGACTTGCGGGCCGTGTGGCAAATGTGTCTCAGGTAGAGCCGTTTTTTATAAACAATTTTTTTTCAAGATACATATTTTGTTAGAACACACCTCTGATTGCCCACAAAAGTACTTTGAAGTAGATTGTTTAAAGCATGCTTGGGTTTCTTATCGATAATATCTATGTAGTCTTTGGAGACCATGTCTTCTAACAATCTGTTGGTATTCCTATGGGCACTAATTGTGGCCCCTTATTGGCAGACTTATTTTTTATATTCATACGAAGCAGAATTTGTTCAAAAACTGTTACGGGATAAAAAGCAAAAATACTCGCCGTGTCCTTCAACCTTACAAAGATATATCTATATATATATTATCAATTAACAATAAAGAATTTTCTTAAGTATGTCCATATGATGTTATCCCGACGAACTTCGAAATTAAGGACACCACTGTATCTGACATATCTGCTTCGTATCTGGATATTTTACTTAATATTGACTCTAATGGCAGACTGACAACACCATTATATGATGAACGTGATTAACTCTAACTTTTATGTAGTAATGTAGCACTATCATCTGCATATGGTCTGTAATGCGCTCCCAGTTGATTAGATACGCAAGGGCATGCCATGCGAATGAGGACTTTTTTAAAGCGAGGGCAATTACTAACAAAAAGTTGATGCTGCAGGTTATAACGATTCTCGTTTAAATTCATCATTTCGCTAATTCTACGGTCGCTATAATGACCTTGTTTGCGATTACAAATTATCACTAAGTCATATGTTGACTGATTTGTTTTAATACCCTTTGTTAGGCTGTCATTTTCGTACTAGATATGACAACGGGTTACCCCGTTTACTTTGTTTCAACAAAGGGCTTCACGGCGGCGTGTGATCGGTCAACAGAGGATGCTTACTTCTCCACGGCACCTGGTCCTGCTTCGCTTTTGTCGGAGGTCCGTGTTGTCTCTTCACTCGACTTTATGTATGTTTTTGGGACTATGATTACGTTTAACACATTGCTTACTTCACCAATGTAAATGTAGAAGCTTTTCAATAATTCTGCCTCATAAGAATACAATGAGTATTTCCTTCTTCCATTTTTGTTGAAGAAGCAACTAAACGCCTTGGTCTTTAATTTTTCGTGCGGAATGGTCGCGTAAAGTGCTATGTTTTGATGTTGTTGATATGAAAAAAGTTCTGGGATTTCAAGTTCGTTAGAGAGTTTGTTTTATAGAATCCACATTTGATTTATACCACTCTGGCATATATGTAGTTTCACAATATGTCTGAAGTTGCTCCTCACAGCTGTCAATATTTTGGTGAGGAAGTAAAGACAGGAGCTTGGCGGAACATTTTATATGGTTTTTGTGAAGTTTTGGATGCGGTAATTTATATTCGTCCTTCCCATTGACTGGGATATTAAATGTGTTTAAAACTGAAACATGATGTTGAATAATTTCATTTTTTTTTAAAGAGCAGTAGAGTGTAGTACGATTACCAAATGTGGAGTAAATAAATTCGTTTAAAGTGCAGTTGTACATGTAGTAATGAGCCTTACAAGCAAAGACAATATTGTCATCAAGCTGAAATCAAATCATATTCCTCATGTAACCTACCTAAGTTTGATAACTTTTTGTTTACGAAACACAGAAGGATAGATGGTATGGACTTTGGTACTATACATGTATGTCTAATACGGGATTGCAATATTCTTCTTTACACTTTTAATGCATGCTGACAAGATATCAAGTCTTTTTCATATTTGACCCATCGTCGGTATACTCTTCGACATACATTCTATATGAGATGAAAGTTCTGTCGCCAATTGAAAGATCGAGGTTCTCTGAATTTAGTGAATTAAAATCTTTGTACAAATTTGTTTGTTCAATTAGTTCCTTAAAGTTTAACTCTTCCAATATGTCACAACTATTTTTAAAAGAAACAAGAGAGTATCCCGTTTGTCATCCAAATGAGTTGTTTGTTGTTACATGTATTAATGTCATTGATTTGATAAAATAGTCTAAGTTATGAAGGCAGATGCATCCTCAGTTGGGTATAAAAATGCCAAGACAGTATTTTACCCAATGGCTAGTTTTATTGTACATCATATGATTCAGAAACGTACATTATATAAAGTGACACATGTATGCATTATTATCTAATTAAATCACGTGATGCTATTTGTATATAATGATTGAATTAGATGTCTCATTCATTTACATAAAACAAATGTATGCGCATGCTTCTTATAGTCATTTGTCAACTAGAGGTCCTGTGGTTCTTGAGTTCTGGCAGAAACACTGGTGATTAATCGTATGGAGGTGATTTAGGACTTGTTTTGTATTACCATGCAACAGACACCAATACCCTTACATTGAGAGGACGGAACAGAAGATTAATTACTTGGTGTTTAATTGCTTTAATGTTTAAGATTTTCAAATGTTCCACAACAATAATTAGGTTCCAGCACATTTAAATTAATGATAGACAACACGTAGTGGGTGTTTATAAAATAATTCCATTATTTAATGTTAAAATACTAACTTGGTGTTTTTATCCCCCTTAAAGATGCATGCAGTACCAAGAAATTTGAAACATATTTAAGTTGTTTACTTTTAGTTTCGTTTTTTTTTTTTCCCTTCAACTTTTCTATGTGTACAATAAAAAATCAACTGATATATTAAAACTGAAGCGATTCTGGGAGCAGACCATATCTAATCTATGCTTTATTGGTATACCGATTTGATATGATTGAATACAAACAACACAGATCATAAAATAATTTCTTATACTTTGATGCAATGTTTCTTGGCATATGTTGAAAATAAAATGGACGCTGTAAGGATTTGTTGCGGGAGAACATAAAATACTAAGCAAAGTGCTGACACTGGTATGTAATAATTTCCTTTTTTCCAAGTAACATTCATAAATCGTTTTCTCATTTTGTACTCAGATTATGTCAGTCTTTCCAAAATTGTAGCATATTATCAATTAAATTGTGTAATCAATAGTAGATTAAATGTTCATTTGCATGTTTTGCATTCATTAAAATTAAAATGCAGGTTGCTGAGTGCGATTTTATTTAAATTATAAAACATATGAATCATTATTCATTTTACTGTCTATAGAAATATAAATCAGTATCTGAATCTAACATTGTTTTTAATTTTTTATTTTTAAATTGTCATTATACGTGTCACTTCAAACTCGTGGTATTTGAAACTTTAAATTGGCAATCCATCGGAATTTGTAAGCTTCAAAATAATGTTTAAACGGTTTACGTTTCTGTGAAATCTACGATAGTATTATGTGAAATGGAAACAGCAGTTGCTTCAATACAAGAATGATTTAACAGACATATAATCTGCTTACTTTGGAAAAACCAGTGAAGAGTTACGGATAGCGATCAATCTCATATACAAACCCATATACAAAACTAAGTACTAATATGTACGGGGACCGTTTCGGATGTTCCCCAAACATTCCCCCATTCAGCAAGGTGGTGTCATTTTGTTTTAATGCAAGCAATTTTTACCATACCAATCTGTACATGAGACACACTTTCTAACGTTCAGTAAAGACATGGAACGAGAGCCCGAATATGTATATGAAAATTGCACGTCATATTACACGCATGCGCTCACATTTTTCCACAATTAATAATCCCCTTGTAGATTTTTGCAGCTATACCTGATCCAAATTTTCATTCCAAAAAATCCCATTTAAGAGGAGAGATATGCACATTAGGAATATCCAATCCAATCAGATTTAAGCACACGTGCGAGCGTGTGCGGGTAATGATTTTGACATCACCAATAAACAGAGTCCCCAATTACATATCTGAAATATACATTTCAAAAACATTCATTCAAATGGAAAGATTCTCATAGAGTAGTAATTACAATTTAGACATCAGAAAATCTACAATGACGTGCTCGATTTTTCTCCCCGCCAACTTGGGTTGGGCACGCGAATTTGTAAAGAAAATTTTTCTGACACCATTCTTTAGACACTCATGTCATAAACTACACAGTAAAAATTTGAGTTGATTTCAGTCTTTAATTCGAAAGTTATTGGCCATTTAGTATCCGAGAGATGACGAAAAAGTAATGCACGTGCACACAGCCGCCACCGAGTACGATAAAGTATATACTTGATACCATCTCAAAGACGTTTCTGATATACTACCTAGTATTTAATTTTGATATTGTTTGGATCATTTTTAAGAAAGTTACGGCAATTTCAAAATCGTCCAATCAGGAATTCGACACCACGCAGCATGCGCGGTGCTGAAATGGAAAAATTGACTATAACCCTCTCTTAAGGACCATCAAGATGTACCTCATCAATATCAAATCAAACTGATTTTCAACAAGAGACAACAAAACGTTATGGTCAATCGAAGAATTGGACCTTTAAAAGAACGAGACGTTGCATGCGCATGTGCGTTTTGCAATTTTTTTACATCACTTGAGAACTTTATATATGTCTACCTTATGCTGTGATATATCATTTCATATCTTAAATCTATAACAAAGTTACAGACGGATTTTATTATCCAATCAAATGCAGCACACGTGCACGCACGTGCAAATTCGAAATTTTGATCATACATCAATTCAGAGGTCTCAAGTTTCTACATACCTATCTCTCTCTTTT
>CAJDSM010053286.1:0-12834 GCA_903981925.1 Ostrea lurida | reverse complement strand
CTGAGTGGCGAGCATAGGCCTAAATTTTGTATCCCTTTACCGGCAATGGTGATGTCTCCATATGGGTGAAATATTCTCGAGTGGGACGTAAAACAGTAAATAATCAATCTAGTTAAATATTGAATACCTTAAATGTAAGTAAATGGAACAACGATGTAAAATCATTTGTGAACAATTAAGAATATATGATTTTTCTGTAGTTGTTGAGGACACTGAACATTTTCTATATAAGTGTAAACATTGTGAAAATATTTTTAAGAAAATTATTTCAATTTCGGGTTTCACCTGGGAAAAATTGGTGAATGATTTTTACAACGAAGTTAATATAAAAACTAGATTGAATACTTTACTATCATTTATTTGTTTTACAATGCATAAGCAAGTTTCAAAAATAAGAGAAAATATATATTATTTTATGTGTAAAAAAAAAACAACAACCCTGACTTTGCTTAAAAAAAAAAAAAAAAAAAAAAAAAAAAAAAAGAAATCTAAAGTATGAAAGCCGTAAGCGTATCCCCACATTATTATTTCTACACTATTGTAAAATAATAATCTTACCAAATAAATCTATTTGCCGACAGTATCTAATTATATATACCCACAAAATAATAATCTAGACCAGTCTTTCAGATACAAAATATAATAATTATATTCCCAAATAAGAAAAATAACTCTTTCAAGCGGACGTACAAATCTTTATAGAATTAAATCAGTCCGACCAAAATAATTTAATTTAACATGTCAAAATAACTATATCATTTGGTTCGCACATTATTTTTCATTCAGTCTAAGCAATAATAAATAATCTAGGACTAGCCCAACAAGGAACAAGATTTTTAAATTTAACGCTCGTGAAATAAAAACTTAACTATTGAATCGATTCAACAATAATAATCTCGAACTTTTAGCACAAGATCTTTTATTTAGACGCTTTGAAATGAAACGTTTTTGCTTGAATCGCGATGACCAATAACATCCGACTTCTCTTTCCTTCATGCGATGAAAAATAAGCGTCTGAATATGTATAGGCAAAATCAACCGTATCCAACATTTCACAGGATCACTCACTAGCCTGGCGTTCGAGGAGGGGATTCATCGACATGTATCGATAAACATTTTATTGTCATATAAAGTTTGATGTATTGTTTATACCTGCATATGTACAATAATTCAGGCGTGGATTCCAGAAAGGGGGGAGGGGAATGAGTCGGGACATCCCCCTTTTGTCAAAAGTGTTGCTGTAAACAATGTTTTAAAATATAGACCCCCACCCCCCGTTTTTGTCAAAAAATTCGATTTTCCTGGATCCGGCCCCCTGCAATTTAGCAATACCACTGGCTAATGTGCCAGTGACGACGGGAATCTGACATCAAATAGATACTTTGAATAGTCATTAAAATATTCCGTTATATGGTAAAATGGAGAAGACACATACACGGACTAAATCCGATACTATATCTCTCGCTTTTATTGGATGATATGGATTTGATTTACTTGACCAACTAATGGGACCACAAACTAGGGCATTGTGACCATGCTGCGGAACAGGGAAAGAGTTCAGAGAAATCTCCGAATTAGCACGGGACCGCAGTATAAAGCATTGCTGATTCAAGGAGCATTTGCGCGGGACTTGCACCCCCCTTGAAAAATCGAGAAAGCAGAGAGAGACGAGATGAGGAGAGAGAGGAAGAGAGAGCAGAGAAAGAAGAGAGAGAGAGAAGAAGAGAGCAAACATGTTACTTCTGAAATTTAAATTAACACATGGACCTATTTTGCAAAACAAGGTCATAGGAAATGGAGCAATACAATATAAGTACATTGGTATACGTTCAAAACTTCGGCACCAACCAAGTATAACAGAAATACATCAGAAATGAGGCTGACGAGGACGTAACCGCAGATCGAGCAGGGACGCGGGATTGCACTGGGTGCAGTGTGCCCCCCCCCCATTTTCAAGTAAAAATGCTATAACCTCCTTGAGCTTTCCGAAGGGCTTCGGCCCACCGGACAACCCTTCCAGACCATTCCTGGATCCACTGGGAGCCGAAAGGCAGGGCCCTAGAGCCAATGAAAATTTAGCATTAAAATCTATCAGTCTTCCGGGTCTTCGCCTATACCCCCTATCAGGCCATAACTAGGAGACTGCTAGGGTCCGTAAAGACCCCCGGCCCAATGAAAATCTAAAAACGTCTGTTTGCGGAGCCCCCCCCCCCGGACCCGAATCACAAATGCAGAGCCAGTCCTGGACCCACGCGAGGGCCGAATGCTGCTCCCAGACCCCCACACTGCGACAAGTACCCAGAAACTAAAAAGAAATTTAAGCCACCTGGGGCTTCGTCCTGCGACTTAATTCAATAGTGCATTTTGCACAAAGGGAGGGGCGGGGTGAGTAACTTACTAATTAATAGACCAACTGCTTGCAGAAGTGAAATCCTGCTATTAATAAATTAATTATGCTATGCTTAGCTTTTGCTAGGGGTAGCGTTCACCCCCCCCCGCCCGGACCTCGACCTGCACTAGATGTATCAATAGAACCCTGTAAGTGTCATCAACCTTTTTCTTAATATAAGATATGATATTAGGGGATAATGAGGCGACAGACCACAATGATGAAGCGTCGTACGTGCCGCGTCTTACAATTGAGACAATGCCCAATAAAATTCAAACTAAGTTGTGTTCGTGATTTCCTATGTTCACGCGAATGAAATTGTCAATCCGGATTCAACGAAGCGTTTCATTTCAAGTCTAATTAAAAATCTATGTCCTAACACAGTCTCGAAGATATTAATTTCGAAATCCGGACATTCGAAGTAAACGTTTTATATTTCAAGCGTCTACAATAAACATCTTGTACCTTTTGCTAGTGCAAGATATTATATTGCTAGGATTGAGATGAAAAATGTGGAACAAAGATATATTATATAAAAGCCGTTAGCGATATCCCCACATTCATTATATATTTTCACTCCACCATGATGACAACCTGACTTACCACAACTAATATCTTGCACCAAAACATCCTATTGCACGACCTTATTTATATCCAGCAAGCAATACTTAATCATCACTCAGTACCGGATTTTCAGAGATACCAAATTATATTATACTTCCCCAAATAAAAATAAAAATATCTTTAAACGCTAACATCTATATTAACATTAAATCTGCCCACCAACAATAAAATTATTTTAAACATTGTCACAAACAATAATATTATAGGAAAGCCGTAACTATCCCACATATTATGTTTTTGCACTATACAAAATGCTAAAATAAATAATCTGGACCAAAACCCTAATTATGCTCGACATCATTATTTACCCCAACAGATAATAATTAATTTGTCCACTAATTCAATACCAAATTATAATTCCCAAATAAAAATATCTTTCAAACGACCAAATCTATAATTAAATCATGTCCACCACAATCACTTATTTTAAACATCGCCCAATAGATATATTCTTTGGTTCCACCATTATTTCATTCGGAGCATCTAGGCAATATATATTCTTGATAGCCAATAAGGATGGAGATATTTCATATGATAGCACGCTTGAAATAAAACGTTTACCTATATGAAATCAGATTCACAATAATTAATCTGGAACTTTTTAGGAGGGAATTTTTATTAGGACGCCTTAAAATGAACGTTTGGAATCGGATTACAATAATTAGACTGATCTATCGCCTGCAGGAAAAAAGCGTCGATATAACATTTTCCTATAATTAAATTTTTTCTCAATGTAGACCGCAGCGTACAGCCGTCACAAGCCTCATATCCCTAATATCATCTCTATAAGAAAAAGCGGTAATGGGACACTGCGTTCAATACAAGTCCAGTCCAAGGGGTGGGGTGAATATTGCGACCGCACGTACATCCCCTGCAAAAAAGGCAATTTTTTATTAAATTCTATATGAACAGTGGACTATCAATTTAATCAAATATTGATGCTTAATACGGCGATGTTTATTTATCCGTGTATCAAGTCAGGCCCGACATTGTTTGGGTCGGGAGTGGTTTCAAATATCCCCCCCCCCCATTTTTTTTTCAAAAAGCAAATGCACTCTTCAATATCAAGTCGATTTAACTCTTCTACAGTTGACTATTAATTTTAAATATGCCTAAAATTCTTGCAAAAAACTCCACGCCCACAAAACAAGGTGTGGGTGCGGGCTTGACACCCCGCATAAAATGTCAGATAAATTGAAACTCAGACTTGAATCAATAGCTAGTTAGAATTCTCCTCAACTTCTTAAAAAGATGCATAATCAACTTTGAGCTAAAGGAAGTTCTCTACACCGCTCATTAATGCATGTCTTCTTTTCAACACATAACAAAAAGTCTGAACAAGTTGTTATTCCAGACGTAGTTGACTTATTTCCAGCAAGCGGCCAGGTTAAGCCATAATCATGACTATGCTCGTGTACACCAAACTTCTCGCTGACCCAGCAGATCAACTGTAGTCAGTTTTTCTCCCGCATCTCGTGTTTCTTACCATAGTATCCCAAGACGGGGCGGTTACCCTTGTGTCATCTAAGTTGCAAAAGAACAATTGCATATAACTCGTGCAATCCTTAATCTATTGTATCTTGGAGGGTGCTAATATTATACACTGTGATTTTGTTGGTACTCTGTTACCCACGATTTACCCACCGAAGATGTTTTGTTTTCTTTTATCTTATAATATTATTTGCGTTGCGATTATTTATGACTACCTCGATTACCGTCCCATTACTAGCTCGGAACAACAAAAATTTTATTGTGAGTTACTCCCCCAGGGATCAAGATCTTCGGCACCCTTCGCAGATTGGAATATATTCCATCGTTCTGTAGACGATATGATCTTTTTTTGTCAAAGTTTTATACGAGTTCACCGTTTATAGGTCGGTGTTATTCCATAATGAGCAGATGCAAGGAATATCGTTCAAGAGGAATCGATAAGTTATATGTGTACACGACATTTCGGATGATAGGGTCCGCTTGCCTATGCTTATAAGTTGTCATTGATACACGTGTTGGCTTCAGTCGGGGTACTCATTCACAAGTACATGCCGTAGATAGCAATGAAAATGTGGCTAGTATTCTGGGATGGGACAACATATAAGAAATAATTTGAGATCATCCTTAATGTTTATGCAAAGTAGAATAACCGCGGAGTATTTGAATTTCAAAAGGCCATCTTGTGAATGTAACGCAGTGATTAAAATCTCTTTTGCGATGATATTGTGTTTTTACGTAGTCTTAATATGTATCGTTTACTTATATTAACGGCCTGTACATAAATGTCTTTGGTTGTGTATATGAGAGCACGTGGCGCCAAAAGCCTGAACAGCGGTGTTCAGGGCATAAGCAGAATTTTAAATAAAATTCAATTGCCATTGTTAATCAGTGCGTGGTGAATTAAGCTGAATTTACTCAGTTATGGTAATCATGAATCTCTTACATGTCTATTATTTTATTTGAGTGCTACCATAAAGCGAATGTAGTAGAGTTTTTTTTAAGAAGTTTGAGAAGCTAAAGTGGTCCATCTTGTTCGTATATTGAACCGGGATAGTGTTCTTTCATGACCCCCCTGCCCCGCGGTCAAAGAAAAAGTCGTTTTGTTGTTCTTTGGGATTGTATTATTAGTGATACACCATGAGTATGTCTTAATGGTTGTTCCCATAGTGAGCAATGAGATGGCAGTTGTAATGAGTTTATTTAATGTTAAAGACTAACTTGTGATGACCCGATAAGGAATTCTTATCCTACACAATGAGAGGGAATTAGCTAGTTTTATTTGGAACTTGCTTTTAAATTAGAAAAAGAAGTCTTAGAAGGTAGAAATGTTAAAGATCATATTATGTACCCTATCTGTCAGTGACTCTTTGAAATAGTTATATCATTTTGGATCCATGTGTTTTAATTTTGTTTTTGCATACTTTGTCAGTGAACGTCGGTCCTGTTACGGAATACGCACATTTTAATTTCATAAAGTGGCTTTCCTCAATCGATACGATGTAAGTCCTTTTAGGATAACTACTGTCGCAAGTAGTGCGCACTGTAGGTTTGCTACATCAATACTTCATGTTACAATGCACATTCACAATAGATCCCGAGAGACGGATGGTGTCCAGTCCTGTGTAGAGCGTTTCCGACCCGGGGGAAGTACCTCGCACTTACGGCGCCCGGGCTGATATCCCGCGGGAAGTGTGGGGCTGAGTACTGTACATGTCTGGTGTACTGGTCCAGCAACGCAGTGGACTCGAGGTTATAGCATTTATACTTGAAAGGTGGTAACAACCGGATCTCAATGTGCACTGTCCAGCTCAGAGTAATTTGGCGGAAATGCCCAGGCTGTACTTCTGCCTGAAGGCTCGTGCTCTCCGATTTGTGTCTTGGGGGCATTATGTGATGTGGTGGTCTAATATGTAGGGGAGATGGGTTTACGGTGGAGTGTGCCAGTTTTTTTTTAAGATTTAATCAATTGATTGTTTAAGGCAAGTCGACTACAAATTAGAACCTGTGACACCCTGCCCAATACAAGAGTTGTCTGAGCTAGCAATATTCAAATGATGTACATGTCGTTGTAACCATGATTACTTGATTCGCTCCCTTCTCTCCTGCCTAACGAATATTCATTCAATCATATTCACATTAGATGCGTTCCGCAGTATTGGTTTTCTTGGATCGGTTGTAACTCGTCTTTGTCTATAGCTCTAATTTCTCGTAGGCGTGGAAGGTGCTATTTAATAACCAGTCCAATGATCGCTATGCATTCTTACTGCTAGAGCACTTTCTGATCCAATATATGGGACATATCTCGGCTAGTTTCTACGGCACTAAGTTCTTTACCGGTGTTTCCGAAGCGACCTCTAACAATGTCGGAGCGTTATGTCTCCACCTGTTTCTAGTCCGCTGCGTCTGCTTACCAGGAAAGTGGTCGCGAACACTCAAACGGGTGTGATGTGCTGGTTAATGGTCCGAGTCCATTGTTCCGCGCCCCCCGGCCAATGTTCTGGCTAGAATATGTTGTCTCCCGCCCAGTCTTGTCACTCTCCTAGTCAGCATGTGCTGTTTCGGGTTATATCAGCTCTGCTGAGACAGGCTTGTACGAGAGTGCCGTGACTGGGATTCCTGAGTTTGTTTTTTAGTTGTTTTCATGATTTAGTTATTGGTTTTACTGTAGAAGGGCTTTAATATTCTCAGCGGCGAGCTTTAAAAATTCGCTATTTTTTTCGGATATTTCGCTACCAGATGTTTTACATTGTTGCGACGTTAGCCGTCAACAAGAGCGATAGATACTGCTGTCCTTCGCAGCTTGCCACAGCATTCGTGACGGTTTTCATTTTTCGCTCGATCTTCGTTTTCTTCTGTAATCGGCTCTATACTATAGCGTACAATAAGCAGGCGAATTTTTTTCCCTCTTGCCCAGCTAATCTCCATCGTGTAACCTCGTACTTCCATCACTACACTGTCTCGTGACTGTTTAAATTCTCTCAGTAAACGATGACTGAACATCATCGTGGTCTCTCTGAAGAACATTAGGTCTTTCTGTCATGTCTACATGTTCAAAGTTCTCTGTTCTCATTTCTCATCTGTCTTCTTTGTGATTGATTTTTTATTTTCCAGAATAACTGTTGCCGAACTGAGCCTGGCAGAACAGCGAGGGAGTAAACGTAGTCTATTGGTGGTGTTTGTACCAACGTAGGGGGTTTCTACTGTTTAGTGTTGCGCAGGTAGCACTGCCGCAATCCCGCTATCCTTGGGAACCGTACCGCAACTCTCAGCTCACTCTCGGGCATAGAGAGTCTGCGCCGGCCTGCCAGAATTGCTGCAGCGGTGTGTGAGGTACTATTGAATCCGGAGAACTCACCGAGCCACAGGACAGTGTTTGTGAGATATATGTATTGTGATCCTTTGTAGTCTTCTTTTCTCTCACCTTCAATCGGTGACTTTTGGCTCTTGATGGCCCTGGGGTCGTAACTGTGAGGTGGCTGTTCTCCCACGCTGTGTTAACGGAACTTACGGGCGGGAGCGCTTCCTCATTGACATGGATAGGTACTTCTGTCCCAGCAGGAGAATCGCTTTCCTCCTTCTTATGCACTGCTACAGCGTGTATGTTTTGGATTCTGCTATCAATTAAATTTAAAAGATGCTTTGCTTAGGGCGCTGGGATGGGTATTGCACAGGCAAATCATGCTCTAGATAATCTTTAAATATTGTGATTGTGATCTGTGCTAGAAGATGGTATACATATATTGTAATCCTAGGTAATAGTCAGCCATTAAGGATTCCTCTTGCACTAGTACTCTCAATATGCCACAAATCAGAAGGATTCTGATCGATGCCTGTCTGTTAGTTTTTCAGACCCGGAGCAACTTCTGTCAATATCTGCTTCGAGGCTTTTTTAAGCATCTCAGTCTCAGAGGAATAATATATGCTACGCCAGGGTTCTATTAACCAGAGGGTAAGGAGGTCTTGTTCTTACCCCCTATGTGGAATACAGGAAATTGTCAATGCGCCTACTATAGACCACAGGCCGATTCCGTGCTTGACATCCTGGTGGTCATTGATTCCAATACGGCCGTAACCAACCACACAGTGCTCGTCTGCTACGATTGTTAGCCCGAAATTAAGGCGTCTAATTTATTGTTGTTGACAAGACCCTCCAGGTTTTATGACCTTTCCAAGACTCTGCGCCATACGCGGGCAGACCTTCAGCCCTGCTGCAGGTATTATAAACCATTGTCGGGTCGCTTGTAAAGTCGTGTATCGTATGTGTCTGAAGGGAAAGGAATTACTTGATCAGAAGTGAAGTTATTGTTCAGTTCGGTCAGTTGGCTGAAGCGGATTTTCTGTTATAATCAGGTTCAGTTACTGTCGGCAGTCTCATGTTCACTCAATTGCACAAGTTATCCCTCGTCTGTCAATCAACATTTCTTGTTAAATAATCACCTCTATACTATATTTGAGTATGGCATACTTGTGCATGAAGGTTTGATTTGGCTTTTTAAATCGAAATATTTGTATTGTTTGTATGCTTTGCGTTTGTTTTTATTTATGGTGTGTACGGGCCAGCCCAGTAAGCGGCAATCAGTTTCACTAAGAAATTTGGTGGAGGTGTGTCCCATTCGGTGAGTTTTCATGCCCTAGAGACCACCTTCCTCCCAATTAACCTTGTCCATGCTTGCGGCAGTTAAGGTGATGTTGAGTGTTTAATTGTTCAAATTTTAATCAATGCCATTACGAAAATTGACTTAATCAGGTGTTTCAGATCTGTATAGTTTTGTTTAATATCTGTTTGTTTATGTATTGATTTGTGTGAGAATTAATTATTACCTGTGGCATGTAATTTGAAGTTTGCTTTAACCTAGCATTAAGTGTTCTGTGACAATGAGCTATCCATCAGTTAGAACTTGAACATTTTGTTCTCATTTTGATTCATTGAAATCGGAAAGTTCTGATCATAATGTATTATCTTTTGAGTTTGACTCCATTTGTTTTACGGGGACAGGAATGTGTAGAAACGAATTTGCCGCTCTTAGTGTCCTTGATTTACGTTATATTCTGTAATTCGCGGCTTCTCGAGCGCTCGTTCGCCGGCTACTGTCCCCGGTCAGGACGCAATCCGTAAGTATCGTGTCCCCAGGAACGTCAATCGGTCAATGCCGCCCCTTGACTGCCTACTTCCTCAGGCGCGCACACTCCTTGTAAAAGTGAGTGGCGTTGGTTTAGAAGAGCATATAACTTTCTTAACAAAGCACCATAATGGTGTTTGGAAATGTAGCATCATTATTAGTTGTGGAACATCCCTTTTTTTAAATCTCACCATTTGGGATGTGTGAGATATCTCGAGATTACTTTCTGTGTCTGGCTTATTTTGATACTAAGAATAATATTTCAACTGTTTTGGAACTACGATTTGATGTGTGTTCCTTTTAGATATTGCCAGGTGTATGAAACTGAGGCTGTCTTCCCCACGGGTACTGCACCGCATTGATCTGCAAGGTGGTAAGTGACAGGGTAGGTTCTTTATTGGCCGCCCACCCCTCCTGCCCCCAGACCACCTCCAGCTGTACCTGTCATGGCTAACTACCACGGGCGGTCAGTGCTGGCCCCGGGCCTACCTGTCGCAAATGAAGAACAAACTACCCATTATAGCAATTGTTGTATCCCCGCGCAAGATAACTGTCTGCAGTACTGTCATTGTATGGTCTTGCGGGAGACCTGCTGAAGGCTGCGGGTCTCTACGCAATGTCTGCAAAGTACTGCATATGACCAATCCCAGTGGTCGTTCCGGTAATAAAATTAAGTTGTCGTGCTCGTCAGCAGGGTATATGCGTCGGGCCGGCTAGAACCCCCACATCTGTGTCCCGCCGGCACCCATGCTCCACCCGGAGGGAACACTACTCCACGTATAAGTGTTTTCTTCACAGTGCACGCTCTCCGTGAGGACATCTGTTCACTGTCTGGGAGCAATTCTGTCATAACTGTCAGGGACTAGCAAATTTATTTTCACCTTGTCGGACGCTCAATCCTTGTTAAATCGTGGCAGGACGAGCAAATCTTGTTACACTGTCAGACAGGCAAATCTGTTACATGGCGAACTGTCACCTGTAGGACGCACATCTGTTACCCTTGTCGGAACCTGTTCACCTGTCAGACGCCTTGTACCCTGTAGGACAACCTGTTACCTGTCGGATCGACATCTGCTACTGTCAGGTGAGCAGCACATCTGTTAATGTGCACTAGCGCCCCCAAGAAAGACAGACCTACTTGTTTCATCTCTATAGTGTAACTTCTGAGTATCTATCATACATATATATTTTTTCAGTTTTCTAATTTTTCTGTAAGATTTTCGGGTTGGTGTCCACGACTGTCATTTCATTTAAGTGCTTTTATAGCAACATAATTGTTGTCACAGCTTATTAGTTCCGAGTCTTTTTAGTCTCACTACGCCGAGTCATGTTGAAGTTTTGTGTATCACCATTTTCCTTTGACTGCAGTGTGTCGTCGTTGTCGTACTTTTCACATTTTTCGACTTTTTCAAGAGCACGCTGGGCTGGATTCAACCCATCTTGGTAAACTTCTTGGGTGAAGGTGGCTTCATTTCTTAACATGAGAGGACCAGGGCCTCTCAAGGAAGATGATTACTCATGAAGAATGCAATAGGGTGGTTGTATTGTAAAATTTCTCTCAGACCCTGAGGCAGAAAGCTGAAATTTTTGAAGCTTTCTTGTTATAGGAATTCAAGTTGTTTGCAGACCCCCGGTACAGATGGGCCATAGGGGGGTTTTCCAAGTTGTACCACATATGATTCTATTGGGATTCTTTAAAAATTCTCTTCTTACAGAACCATCTGTTGGAGGAAACTAATTTTATGGAGGCTCTGAAGTTAGAGAGTTCTAAGTTTGTTTAATTATGCCAGGGGATATGTGGCCAACAATAGGAGGATCAAAGTTTTACATTGATTTATATAGTGAATCTATTTAAAATCTTCTTATCTCATAGTCCACGGGCAATGGTAAGCGCTCGAGTTTATATAGAAGTTCTCTAGAGCGATTTACGCTTTGTTCTGTCCAGCCGGGAGTATTGATGTTGGCTCTCCAATAGGAATCAAGTTTCTACATATGTTTAGGAATCTTTAAATTCTTTTTCTCAGAGCCACTGATGCTCTAGAGCTTGAATTTATGAAGCTTCCTGAGATTATTGGGACAGAGTGCAAGTTTGTTTTCAATCTGACTTCACGGGGGGTACGATGGGCCCACAATAGGGGATACAAGTCGATTTACATTGATTTATATAGGGGTTCTTTTTAAATCTTTCCTGTCAAACATGAAGGCAGAAAAGCTGATTTTATGGAGCTTACTGTATGGGGGGGATGGTCAGTCTTGTTCATTGACTCCCGGGAGGTCCGTGGCGCCCAAAGGGATCATTATACTATGAAGTATATGGGGATCTGTTAAAATATCTCTCACCGCCTTGGGCCGGTAAGCTGACAATATTTTATGACGCTTCCTGATATAAGGAGATTCAGTTTTGTTCTTAATCATGACTCCTGTGGGTATCGATTGGGACCTATAGGGACAAGTTCTTAATACACTAATATAGGTATTTTTAAAGTTATTTTCATACCCAGAGTTAAGATTTACGTGAGAGGCTTCCTGTTATGAGGTCGATTTAAGTTGGTTCGATCATGACTCCCGATGGGAGGTTCCGCTGGACAGCCCCCCAGAAGGGATCAAACGTTCTGTACCCTCATGCTCTCTATGGGAATCTTTAAATACCTTCAGACCAGGGCCAGAAAGCCTGAATTCTATATCGACGCTCTCCTCGTTATTGAGGATGTTCAGATTGTGTTTCAGACCCCGGTGCGCATATGTGGACACCCTTGTTTAGGGAATACTTGTTTTCATATGGATTAGTATAGTAGAATTCCTTTAAATCTTTGTTGATTCCAGAAGAGTTATGTTACTCAAAAGCTTATCACTAGATTAATAAGGGTATTTAAGATCGGATATAACTTTTATACCCACCGAATAGGTTATTTTGTCAGCGTAGGTACTTCTTTCCCAAACTTTTGTCTTTTAGTGAAGCAGCTGATGACTAGAGTGAGCGATGTGCCTTGGGCTTTGTTCTCGACTTTTCTGGTTCTATAAGTTCCTCTTCATAACAAAAAAATTGTTACTAGATGTTGTGTTTAAAAATTCTGATCAACTTTTTCCCTACCAATGGGAATTGTTGGGGTCATCCTACCTTTCAATTTATTTGAGTTTTCATTATTTGCTATTGATATTTCACTTGACTTCTTGCACACTTATTAACTGTGCGACTCGTGGTGAGACTGC
>CAJDSM010053284.1:2308-17562 GCA_903981925.1 Ostrea lurida | reverse complement strand
GTTTACCAGGAATAAATGAAGGGGAAGTCCTATTATGGGAGGGGGAGGGGGGAGTCTAACTCTACAACTAGTGATAGAGTACATGTAGGTCTTCCCCGGGGAAGTCTATACAACTAGTGATAGAGTAGGTCTTCCCCGGGGAATCTTAAATTCACCAAATAAATACAGCACTAGAAATGCAGAAGTACCAGTTGTCATGTTATTACACTATATAATATATATATAGTAGTGCTAGAAATAAAATCCAATGTACAATGTACGTTTAATTAGAACATTAAATGCAACAAGTGTGAGAAAACGAACAAACGATAAAACATGCACGAAACTTCAAGAGAAATGAATTCTTTAATTTCACCATTGTCAGAACTAATATATAATTTGTCATTTTTGACCCAAAAAATTATTTCATTAACAAAAGCTGAGAATATGCGCCTTCTCCGTTTTGTTGGCTTTGTTCTCAATCTCAGACTGCCTGGCAACGGAGCTGAGTCTTTGATTTGCAATTGATGGGAATACATCGACGGAGTTTTCCCCCTGGAGTTTTAACCTTTTGCTAGGATGCTTTGCCTTTAGATGCGCAAGCATATTAAAGGTATTACCAATGTATGTCAATTCCACCAAACAAAGTTGACATTTTGCCATCTTATTCTCTTTTGAAGTGTTCCATGCATGTGATGTCGAATGAGGCGGCATGTTCAACGACAAATCGAGGAGTAACAGATATTTTATTTTCATTTTAATACGTACGATTAAGGAAACACTGGAGATTTGGAGCCCCGGTTTGTAGCATTGACACGAAGTTCAATCGGTTATTAGCACCTTTCCTCACGTACCGCCAATACAGTTAATTGTCTCCAAATAAATTTATTAAGGACATGAAAACTAAAACATATCACTATTCAGAACTTATGAAAATTAGCACCTTCAAATATACTCAATTTTTTTTTAATTTTATTTTTATTTATTTTTTTTTTTTTTGATTACGGATTTTGTAACCGATTTTTTTTTTTAATTTATAATTATATTGCAGCTGGGGTGCGTCCCATTAGTAAATTCCATGATGACCCCGCCCGATTGCTTCAATTGAAATTACGTTGGATTCGTTTTAGAAGATTTGAAAATTAACAGAATGAGATCATGGACCATAAATGGTAATTAAAAATCTCAATTAACCGGTGGAAAAGTCCTTTTATAATAACAATACCTACAAAGGGCAACTACCGGTACGCATGGATAAGACTAAAGTGTTTACTGTTAACACTAAAAGCATGGAAATTGGAAAAAGAGTCCCAAGTGTATGAATACAGCGAGATCTTGTTATTTCTTGTCATTTCCCATGAGGGGTAGAATGGTTCAAGTATTCCATCACGACAAAAGATACATTGGAAATTATGCTCGGTTGAGTGGATGCCCGTATATAATGACGTAGTTGATATTTTCCCGACACTAAAAGCTTGCAAATCGAACAGTCTCCAAGGTAGGCAAATTGATACAGAGGCGGCTAATTTTTTTTTTTTTCCCCCGAATACAAGCAAATTTAAGGACCCATAGGCGGAAAGGGCGGCAAGTGTGATTGGTTACCCATGAGTCATGACCTTAATCCTTATTTAACCTTAAACCTTCAACATCAAATATCACGTCTATTATCAACAACCAAACCCAATTCGACATTTAAATGTTCACAGTACTGGTATGCTGTTAAATTGTCAACACTATACATGGACAGTCCAAGAGTGTATATGTTACAAATGAACACATAGAACTAGGATATTTAATATTTGCTCTCTCTCTGGACAAGTGCTAGATTTGCCTAAAGAATAAATTAATGAGTTTGGATAGAATAAATATAATAGCACACAATTACAGATGTTCTATATATATCTCAGAATATACAACGAGGGGGGGGGGGGGTGTTGGGGGTGTTACATAGTTATAGTATACCAAACTAGCGATATGCGCACCACACAAATGTAACATTTTAACGTTATATACCATTCGGCCAACCTCGGCTGATTCCGGAACCTAGTATGAGGTGCGAATATTCCGAGGTTGGCCGAGTGAACGTTACATGTATACAAGGAATGTAAGCACAGAGAGAAGGTGAGGAAATGTAGTATTCATAAAACATAATCCACTCTTTCGTGTACCTCTCGTCACCTTAAATCAATTTAAAAAATTGTCAGAATTTACCCCCCCCCCCCCAATTAAAAAAAACCACTTTTTAAAGTTACATTTTACAGTTCAAATATTCCCCAATTTCTTTTCAATTATACGCATGAGAAGAAAGCATTTCTATACTTTTCAGCATTTTAAATGCTGGTCCATCACACACACACACGATCGATTTCCTTCCTTCAACAAACCGTTATCAGCACGGAAGACATAGTTTGATAAAGCACCCTACACACTTGTCCTCATTGCCTGCCATTGAGTGGATTGGCATATCACACGCGAATTGCTTTTGCCTTGTCCACATGTATCATTGCAAATGGTGATATTAGCGATTTTGTCATGAATAAACGCGCGCATGTATCTTGATGAATAATAATCAAAACACTCTGAACTGAAGCATGTACATGTGTGTAATCACCCAATAGCAGAGCCGGTTTGTCACTGAATCCTTTTCCTTTTTTTTTTTTTTTTTACATGTATTTGGGGGGTGGGGGATGGGTTCCATTTGTACCTCTGTAGGAACAAAGTGACCCGGGTGAGCGTCATGACCTATGGGCCTCTTGCTTCACATTGATATGTTTAATTAATATATTCATTATGATAAAAATTAAATCCCTTACTCGTATCCAAAAGGGATGGAAACCGAGCCCTTCCTAACAGCACTTGCAATTTTTTTTAATTTGAAAAATGCCGGAAAATTAAAATTTAGAAGTAAAATGAACATAAGTTATGTGTGGAGTGCGGTACATATTTAAAGAGGGGTAATATACATGTATATCTAAACATTAATATAAAATTCATGAGTCCCTTATCCAATTAAAAAAAAAGGTAAATATTGAATAAAATTATATCAACCGAAGCATCCCTTTCATTATTAATTATTATTATTTTCTTCATTTATAAAGCGCAAAATTACATATAGTTTCTATGCGCTGTACAATGTTGGTCCTAAAAAAAACATGGTGATATAACAATATAAGACCCGCAAGCTCTATTAAATAAATGTTCAAACAATGGAAAACACTTTACAAAAAACAGTAGTGAGACGACAAGGTGGTTAAAATTGACCAGACAGGATACAACTGGCACACAGGTAATTGCATTCATACACTTGATCAGAGTCTGCACTTGGAATCCGTGCATGAAATTATAAATTCAAGGCATATTCACGCTTGAACAAGAGGTGTTTTTAGTTCTTTGCGGGAATTGCTCCATGTTCTTCAAGCTCACGAAGTTCCAATGGCAGTTCATTCCAAATTGTTGTTTGTGATAATGTACTTTAATTAGAGATGAAGTACTTGTTAAATAGCTGTTGTCATATTTAAGCTCTCGGGGAGGAATAAAGGGGACCTAATAGAGGGAATGAAAGAAGAAGAAGAGAAGGAATATAAAGATGAATAGCATAGATAAAGGAGTTTCAATCATTCCCCCAATCACCAACGCCAACCCCCCGCCCTCCTCTTTCATCAGAAATTGAGGCTGCATTGAGATGCAAGCACTCACAATTGCCCCGTGCACATATGCTTGTAGAGACAGCTACAGTCCCTGAAACGTTCTACTTTACCAAACGCACGGTGACCGCACGCAGAATGAACGGTGACCGCACGCAGAACGAACGGTGACCGCACGCTGAACTCAATTTGGTGAACCCATGGTGAACGCACGGTGAACAATGAATGAAAAATGACTGAACGCACGGTAACCGCACGGAAAAATGATAAAGTAGAACATTTCAGGGACTGTAACTTGACACGAGCTGAAATATTAATACAAATGAGGTTCATTAAAGCGTATCTGATAAGCAGGAATATTTTGATATTTACGTTAGTTACCTGTGCCTATCTGGCATCTTTAGCCTGTTATAATTAGAGTTACTTACCGGTTCTACTTTGTGTCCCGGGGTCACGTCCTGGGGGTCGAGATTACTGGGCTCCAACATCCCTACCTGTCATATCAAACATCATACAAAAACACGAATATACACCACGTAAGGTTACAACAGAGAAATGAGGCGTGACGAGTGTATGGAAAAAGCTAGGGAAGTTTAAATACGGGGGTGAAATGGCTTTTATGTGGAGGTGTACAGTTTAAAGTGATATGGAATTTCTCACGGCATTCGTTCATTCATGGATCCATATAAACATGCGAAACACTAGTCTACATTGAGTACTATATAAACTTGCTAGCGTTGATATCATTTGTACGATGATTTTACAACCATTATACGTGTGCCAAATTAATAATAATTAAAAAACAAACAATGTAACAAAACAAAAAAAAGAAAAACAAATATACACCCCAAAAATAATAGTAACTAAAAATAATAATAAAATGATACATAAAATTAAGTTAAAAAAAAAAAGAAAATTAAAAAAAAAATTAACAAAAAATAATGGAAATAAAAACAAGCAGACCGAATTTAAAAAAAAAAAAAAACAAAGACCCAGGCATTATAGTATAGTTAAAATTGGGAAGGTTTATTATATAATTAAATTCAATATAAGATATGTCATGACAAAAATTAAGGAAAATTATATACAGTATTGTATTTAGAAATTTTTTACCAGATGAATGGGATATACATACAGTATAAAATGTCTTGTGTATGGATATGGGAATGAAAACACAGATACAAATATTTATATTGATGAATTCATACTTATAATGCTTTATATCCAGCTTTATCGAGGAAAAATATATATACATTATTGCCAGCATAGATTGAAAATTTACCACGTGCGGCATATGTATATCCATATACGAAGAATTTAACCTTGGAACTAAAATGTTCGACGAATTCCACTTTTGCATTTAGTATTTTCCCAATTATGCCATCATCATTATCATAATTGCTTTTATCTTAGGACAGCCTACATATAGTTTATTTTATTAATGTCGGGTGCAACTATGTAATTATCATAGTATGTGTATATTGTTACTGTTTACCTAAATGCACTAGATCAGTGACATAATTTAAATAAAAGATTTACTTACTCTACCCATCCCTCTCTTTCTTCTTCTCTCTTCCTGTAATAAAATTACTAACAACCGTAAATTTTCATTATATAGTGAAAAACAATTCGCATTGACTTACTCTTGCGCTCCCCGGGGTACGTTCCTCTCCATATTTTGTACGCCTTGTAACTTTCTACAGAAAATTAGTACATTATAGCTGGGGTACTAGTTACTGGTGCTTTCAGTAGGGACTATGGGAGGTGAATTCGCAGCTCTCGCCGGAATACCACGCAGTGGGCGCACAGCAAGAAATTGTTAGTATAGTATGTCGAGAATCGCATATTGTATGGACATACAAGCATGGAGCGGTATTGATTGAGATGCAAAAAACCACGGTTAAATGACACTGCTATAGCTGGATACGCAAGCATGCTAAATTGTTAGGTTTGTACCTCAAAGGAATTGAGTCCTCGGGTTTACGAATCTTTTCCCCTAAACCGTATTGTATGATAAATGTTCGAAGAATTTGGGGTATTCTATTTTTTACTTTTATAATATTTTTTTTTTAGATTAAAACGAAGTTAGAATTATATCCTGTTTGATATTATACTCATTCAGGGCTTCGACGAACATTCTAGTTATTCCTTTAGTTCGGGAGGTAATTTCTAGCCGTATTATGAACGAAATTGAACGTAAATCAATTTTGGAAAGTTTTACTGATTACTATCTGGTCAGAAGATTTTCTCCCGCGTTTACAAGTTTGGCTGTCTGTCTGTCTGTCTGTCTTGTTTGGTCCAGACTTTATGTGTCTATTTCCTTCAACATTGCAATCTTATACAAGTACGGTGTACATTTCTCCACTTTGAAAGTCCATGGAGAAAATAGTGGGTTGATAGCACCAGACATAAAAACCTGAAAGTTTTAATAGAAAATCATATGCAAGCTCCGCGATGTCACAATAAGGAGTCGGAAAGGTTATTGCATATTCATCTGTGCCTTAAGCTTTGTGTACAAATCATGGACCACACCTTTCAGAGGAGTTCAAGTTACTAGTTTGGTAAACTTTGTTCAGGATATGTCACAAGAGAATAATTTGTCAAATTTATCATAGAAACTAAATGTTAGAAATGTAGATTTAAGCTTACATCAAAATGATTCCCGGAGCCAGCGAGAACCACATTTTAGGGGGCTCAAAATTCTTATCATTGAAACATTACACGGATTTCTTTTGGAAAAACAACAACCTTACACTATGTCAAATTAACTGGTAGCATAGCCCAATCTTGACACGGATCAAAAGTTGAGATTCATCTCCCTTTTTTTTTTATTGATTTTTTTTAATTTTGCGTAAGAAATACACACTGTGCAGGATGGGCATGTGCCTATGGGCCTTTTCGAGAATGAAGTTACCGTGATTGTAAAATCATTTTGAACTCATGCCAGGTAAATAAGGAATCAGGATATTTGTATTGACCTTGTTGCCATAAAACACTTCTGTTCAATCAATTTATATTGAAATGAGGCATTACCATTTATTAATTTTCAGTTTATGCCCACGAAGGGACGATTGAAATGATAGAAGTAAATCTAGGAATAGTATGAATATTGAGGTGATGTCAGAATCGTATTTCAGTGCGGTTCCGCGCGCTTAGCTAGTGTTTTTCGTTGACACAACCAATGTAGTGAAAATAATTCAATCTGAAACAAAATCGGAATCTCATCTGTATGGACAGTCCAACAACCAATTTTGAGTTTTACCAATATAGAATTTGTACAGAGAAAACCAAATTTTGCTATTTTTTCGTTATTACTGAATGCTAGAGATCTTTTATTTTACAATCAGCACGCAATTTTAGGAATAATTAAAATAGAAGTGAATCCAATCGTAATTTATTATTTTTTTTAAGTAATGGACGCGTAAATCCATCTTTTGTACATGAGACCATTCAACGACCGTAATTTACAAACAAGAGGCCGCATGGGCCACATCGCTCACCTAAACATGCCTCACAAGAAGAGCAGTGTAGCAACTTAATCCCCTATTGTTGGCCCCACCCAAACCTCGGAAGGTGGGGGCGCATATCTAATCAACTTAAATCTAATCTCCATATCAGGAAGCTTTTCAGGTAAATATCCACTCGGTCTAGTTTCAGTGAAGAAGATTTTAAAATATTTGCACGAAAAAATATTGATCTCTTTATTGTGTCCCACATTACCCCGGGGGAGGTTCATGATTCATGAACAAAGTTTTTATCTTCACTATATCAGGAAGCTTTTCTGCCCAGTGGTTCTTGCAGTGGTTCTTGAGAAGAAGTCGAAAATGTTGAAAAGTTAACGGACGGACTTGGACAGAACGACGGACAAATGCAAACAGAATACAGTTCACTTGAAACCTTCGGTTCAGGGAGCATAACAAAAACGGTGCTGATTTTATCGAAAAAAATTTTCACACAGTACCGTTTAGCTATACATTGTTCAAGAATACTTGTCAAATTTTCAGGAGGGAGGTTTTCGAGAAGGTCCGTAAATCCGCGACCGTACATGTACGATAAATTTGGTTAAACAAAATTAACACGAGCGTATCAAACTCAAATATGTTTGATAAGCACGCCAGACAGCTCCAAAATCACCTTTATGTAAATAGTCATTGTTGATATTAAGAAGACCACAGTATAAAGTTACCTCCGTTAGGCAAGAATGCCATATACGACACCTTGAGGCGAGAAACTAAAACATATTGATAGCAATAGTACAGTTTAAAAGTCATGTACATTGACTTTATGGTTTCCCTTCATCTTGATATCCCCCCAGACAATCAACCAGCCAACTACCTTCATTAGTACACACAACCATAATTTATCTGCCAAATTGTACCAATTTTCCAAAGCCGCCCAAATCTGCGCACACCAATTCCAGAGTTAACATATAAAGCCCCGTGAAGATAGCCCTATAACAGAAAAATTCTCACCAAACCACATAAAATTCAAAAAAAAACTAAAAAACAAACCAAAATAAAAACAACACAACCAAAAAACCACACACAAAAAAAAAACAAAAAACACCGGACGATTATCCTATAACCCCTTGGATAGAGAAAACACAACCGGCCTAACAAAAAACCTAAAAAGTAGCAAGATAAGAAAATTCGCAGAATTTGTAAACGTTAAAATCAATACCAAATCCTTATAGGCCAACCTTCATTTGACGAGATAATTCTAAGAGAATCCATACTTAGCGTATTTTCTATTACCAAGAACCATACAGTTCATATTGTACAGTTGAATTATGGGTGGGAGTAAAATAAACCAATTACAATTATGCAAATGTATACCAAAAAAATAAATAAAAAATAAACGGCTATGAAATCAATAAATAATATATGTGCAAGGCTGACAAAGATGCTAAGGACGAAGGTGTTAATATCCATATCAAAATTTAAATTAGCATAACACTACATACAGAACTATCATATCAATATACAAATAAATAATGATGGCGCAAGACGAAGAACGAGACACGCAATGACAAAGGAAACGAACGGATAAAGAGAAACGAGAGACGAGACGAAGAAATAACCCGGAAACGCGCAAGAGAGCCGACAGAGAGAAGAAAGAAAACAAAATCAGCGCAACAAGATGAAAAGAAGAGAGAGAGTAGATTAAACAAAATTGTTAGAGAAATGTATACGTCTAAAAATCCTAAATAAAAACTTAGACTTTAATTCCTACCAAAAAATCCATCCTAGGAAAAGTAATGATAAACAGTAATCACAACGTTATCTTTAAATATAAACTTACATTTCATCACCCAAACCAACAAATCTTTAAAATTGAAGAATTATTACAATGTAAAACAACAACAAAATATATAAAAAAAGATTCGATTCTTTGTACCTAAATATCCTCCGTGGAGCGATCCAAGACAAACAAACAATCACATTTACTAACACTAGAACATAACGAACTAGAACCTACACAATTTGACTACCTTTAATACATTTTCCTATAAACTACGATTCTCTTTTATAAGTGGGCGACGCCCACAAAGTGATGTTGAAATCTGCATTATATTCACAAACGAGCCTGCTGAAACAAAATGAAATAGGTTTGGCGTGAAATAGAGCGTTTATTTTGAGAAAATAGAAATTTAACTTAACCAATGAAACCTCCGAACAACGAAATATATATTTGTAAAAGAACAAAAATCTGAAATAACACATTTCATACTGAACTTGGACTATTAAACAAACACAACTGGAAACATAATTTAAAAAGATTACAAGACAAGGTGTTTCAGAAAAGCATCGCGGTTTATATATCATCTACCCGTATAATTATACTTAATATTACAATTCTTCAAAAATTTAGAAAATCACACAAATGTCATCGAACCAACATAACGGACATATAACACAAACGGATACTTATTCAAATATATTTTAATCAAATATAAAGATTATGACCCAGCCCATATTGCAATGGAGTGAATACAACAGGTGGTAGGCAGAACGCTGAATATTACAATGATAAACACACTAGACACCGACAAACCAATACATGTCAGAAGCATGCCAGGGAACACGATAAACAATGACAAGAGTAAATAGCCTACCAAAGATACCCAACAGTACAAATTCAGATTTATATACACAACCAAAAAAAAAACATTATTATATAAACACTTAGAAAAAAAAAAAAAAAAGGACGAACAGAGAACACACGATAAACACATACCAAAAACAAACCGAAAAAACCTGATCCACATCACTCCAGAAAAATAATCTCTAAAATACTGAACATGACGCCTTCGTGTCAGGAATGCAAAGCTTCCGGTCTGCATCAGATGCATGAAAAGAAAAAACCAAATAAAGTACCACACATTAGAAAAAACATGAGGAACACATGACAAGACAACACGAAAGAAAACCCTGCAGAAGACAAAATATTTCAAACGCGAAAAATGCAACTTTCTCCACAAAGCTAGCAGTGACGCCCTTAAAGAATGATCTGACCAGAGAACAAAGATCAAGGAAGAAAAAAAAACACAGACAGTAAAAGCGAAACAATATACAGAGGATGCAAAACAAATTTAAGGATTTAGCTAGCAAAACCACTCTCCAGCGAAAACATCGAAGGATAACTAGAAACAATTATAAAATCGCGACAAAATGCCATCGGTGTAAGAATTTCGAAATCAAAACAGGCATCATATCTCGCTTTATTTCCAGCTATGAAGATTTTATTCGAGGGGTTTTGAAAGATTGAAGAAAAAACCACCATTACAAGAAAGCGTTGCCTGCGAAAAATAGAAATCATCCAGTCTGAAGTTAACGAGACACTAGAAATTTACACAAGCATATGAAAATACCTACAGATCACCAACCGAACCACTCAACAAGGACCGCGGGTAACATGAAGCTGCTTGAAAAAACTAAGAATTCCTGCCGAAAGAAATAATCTACGCCCCATATGAAAAACCGGAACAAAATATTCCAAAAAAAAATACGAAACGTGTCCGGGAGATGAAACTCATACTTAAAGGTTAGAACCGGTAAAATGATCTCGGAATCGACGTGAATCTTCTTCCGAATATTTCACTGATGACAATCTGATACACACGACAAAGATATTGGCTGTTGAGAAATGGTGAAAGGCCAGAATCTGCTATCTTGACAGTCATGGAAACAAATACTGGACGGAGATTAACAACCATCTATGCGTCCCTTTCAATGTATCGGTTATCTTAAGACAACGGATGACATTACCGATGGTGATTTACTGTACAATCGACGCTCAAGCAACAGTATAAAGTACAACAATCCGAAAGGAAGACCGACAACTAGAATAAATCAGAACACCGGAGTATCAGAGCATACCTATGTAGTCTGTAACTCCCTCCCCCCAGGCCACTAGGCGACATCACTGGTGGAATGTTAAATCATAGTCACAACATTAAAGTGGATCCGGTACAACCACAAAGGACCGCACACAAAGAATGGCAGAAGTCTAGACGAACGCCCACGGAGTCAGCCTCTAAATGTAAAGGCAAAGATTACACCCGAACAGTGCAATCAATCTCGTAAAGTCAATAAAATAGAAATATATCAAAAACAAAGAGATGAAGGCAATCAACGGACCCCTGGAACACACCAGTAGGATTGGGCCAATCACGGTGCCTAGGAGCGAGATAACCGCATCCCCCTGATTGACACCGGCTCACCACCCGCACGCTGCCAGCCATAGTCTCGATCAGAGAAACCGGAACAGTCACGTAGTCAACTCAGATGATCGTGAAACCAACGGAACTCCTATAACAATATGCACTAATGAACACAAATATAGACAGCAATTTGGAACTCAATAGATAGGTCATACGAAGGAAAACTTAACTTGTTTATATAACGAACCATAGAATTACGAAAATGCATGCCTTTAAACAGTGACTGCTTGAAACCCCAATGCAACAAAACAAAACTTGATCTGCAAGTAACCGACTGTCGCCTCCGATTCAACACACAAAACTGACATATACGACAGAACAAAGCATATATAAAGTTTCCTAATAGAAATCAACATATAACAGAGAACCGTAGAACGGGACAGCTGCCGTCAGCGGTGATACTATTCCAATGGCGCACTGGTGGTGAGTGGACCGGACCGAAATCAACCGGTTTCTCCTGACAGAGGCGTCATGCGACACTCAGGAAAATCTCAGTGCTGAATGGCATCTGCACCCGACGTCTCACGGAAACGGATCACTAGTAGGGTAGCTCAATGCTGACAGCGAATCGCATCATGGATTAGATAAGAATGGAGAGTTTATCACCCGTTCCTACTGGAACCGAGAGATCACGGAAGAGAAATATCTATGAACTTCGGACTTGTGTTCAGGAGACAGTACAAATTACATGTATTAATTAAATATGTTTTGTGAGAGCAATCGGAGTCAAAATTTACAAGTATCTGGATTAGCAGTGAAGTTGACTGTAGTGATAGCGTATACTTTATAAATAATTAACAAGGCACAATTTCTGAAGAGTATTGCACAGCAATACTAGCCCCTACCTGGTTACACAAATTATTGGACCGCAACAATATCCTAATAATACAATATGTAGGCTATATAACATCAATACTTATGGTAAAAGGGAAAAATCATTGACTGAGCCAGGATAGGACAAGGGCTATAACTTAGTGAAAAATGAATAGATCAAATCCAAATTCGATTCTTGATCGTGTAATCTTGGTGTTGCAAAGAGTGTAACAAATATTCAACATGAATTATCTGCAGAGCAGTGAGAAAAAAAAGTGCGGAAACTGATAAAATTATGAATTTTCTAAGTCCAACGGCCATATAACTCAGTAATAATGACATGCGACTCAAAGACCAAACTTAGAACTTTGAATCTGAATACTTGGTATGGCAAAACAATGTACCAAAATATCAAACTGAATATCTTGTAAAACAGTACCGAGAAAAAAAAAGTGCGGAAAACTGATAATTTTATTGAATATTTCTATAAGTCCAAGGGCCAAAATAACTCAGTAATAAATGAAAAATCGATCAAAAAACAAAACTTTGGGAACTTGATCTGGAATAAATTTTAAGGAAATATGCAAAGCCAAATGTACCAAATATCAAAATGAATATCTGAAAAAACAGTGAGAAAAAAAAGTGCGGAAACTGATAATTATGAAATTTTCTAAGTCCATGAAGGCCAACTCGAGTAATACATGACACTGGATCACACAACAAACTCGAATCTTGATCTGTAACCTTGGTATGGCCAAAGCAAAAAACCTGTACCAATACGACAAATAGAAATATTACTGAAAACAAAGTGAGAAAGAAAAGTGAACCGGAAACTGATAATTTATTGATAATTTTTAAGTCCATAAGGGCCCCATAACTCAGTACAGAAGATATGGATCAAAACCAAAACTTGAATTGAATCTGTAACTTGGTTATGGCAGCAAAGCAATTGTTAACCAAATATCCATGAATATCTTGAAAACAGTGGAAACGAAGAAACAAGTGCGGAAAAACTGATAATATTTTGAAAATTTTCTAAGTCCAAGGCCATAAACTACAGCCTGAAATAATGAATTGGGTTAAATACACAAACTCGAACTTGATCTAGGTAACTTGGTTATGGCCAAAGCAAATGTACCAATAATCAATGAATATCTTGCAAACAGTGAGAAAAAAAAGTGCGGAAAACAATGATAAATTTATGAAAATTTTCTAAGTCAAGGGCCATAACTCAGTGAAAAATGATATGGGAATTAAAAAACCAACTCAAACTGTGATTCTGTAACTTCGACATATGGCAAAGCAAGTAACCAAATATAAGATGGATATCTGGAAGCCAGTGAGAAAAAAGTGCGGGAAAACTGATAATTTTATTGAAATTTTCAGAGATCCAAGGGCACATAACTCAGTGAAAACATATATGGATCGATAACAACTCGAAACTTTGAATACTGTAACTTGGTTGGCCAAAGCAATGTGCCAAATCTGGTATGCAGTAAGAAAAAAAGTCTGGAAAACCAACGGGACGGAAATGGGGACAGAAAGACAGACAAAAGAAGAAAGCCTAATAGTCCAGCTCCGGTTACAAACCAGTAGGGGACTAATATATAGAAGAGACCCAAACAACGGATTAAAATCCTCGCTGACTTGCTACAAATCTATAAACTATAGTGATTTTAGCAAGCAAACAGTGATTGAATGTTACCCACGGTTAGCAAAACGTTTATAAACATTTTTAATCCCTTTGTGATCAACAAAGGGTTATATTTGGAAATGTTAGAATAAAACTTTTATAAATTCTTATTACGTGTTATTGTTTTTGCAAAACTGTTACCAGAAAGACGTTTGTTGAATAAAAACAATTTCATAGTGACTTTAAAAACATTGCTTTGCCATCTTTTTTGTTTGACTTTTCGTAGCAAACTATAAATTCAAGAGATTGATTTAATTCAATTAAACTTTCAATATTTGAAGGATTTCATTATAAAAATTCAATCAATTGCTAATCTGTTGATGTGTATTCTATAATCCATGTAATTTTCAAAACATTGGCTGTGAAATAAATCTTACTTTTAACCATAAAATTACATTGCAGATCAATTAGTTAAATTATTAAAAGTATTCAACATACCTGTAATGAAAGGTTGTACCGCAATTTATGTTTATTTTTTTTTAATAAAACAATATTTCATTAGCATGAAAATATATACAATTGTCCGTTAATAATCTCAAAATTTGAAAATATCTTGCCATATTATCAATTAAATATGAAATAGATTCTCATTCCAGACACCCCCTTGACCCAAAACCACAAACGCAGAGGAGAGTTTGATTGATTTATTTATGTTTTACGGTCCCCACTCGAGAATATATTCACTTCATATGGAGACGTCACCAATGCCGGTGAAATGCTGCAAAATTGTAAGGCCTTTTGCTCGGCCGCTCGGAGCGGGGGGGGGGATTTGGGCAGGGAGGATCTTTATGTTGCCCACACCTGGTTGTGAAATGGGGCCGTGGGTCGCCTCCTTTGGCGACCACGAAAGGGGATGATGGAGACCTATTCTAACCCAGACCCCCTGTGCCCCCATTAAGTCGCCTCTTACGACACGCAAAGGGATGCACATTTTAGATGAATAAAATTACGACTCTTCAGCTACTACATGAGATCTACATAAAACAAGAGGCCCATGGGCCACATCGCTAGCCTGAGAACTTTGCTTCAAAGAGAAGAGCAGAAGTTTGGGATTTACAATGTGCCATTATTCAGATGCGTGTACTAAAACTAACCTCTGTCATCTTCCATACCCATAAGTGAACATTCATCAAACAGAGAGCCATAATTATGACAGGTTGGGATCGGACATAGCCCCTGAGGCAAACTTATAATTGTTCTCTTAAAATTGTCTTGATACAATGAACAAGAAAATAGATTTACGTAGTTTTCAAGATATTAGTAAATATTTAAAATGGCGGAGTCAGTTATGACCCCAGGGGTCCTCTACATGTGTCAATAAACTTGTCTCAACACCAGGAAGAAAAAGGATATGAAGTTTGAGCGTGAGAGTTTCAATAGTTTTCAAGATATTAGACCATCT
>CAJDSM010053277.1:2210-14723 GCA_903981925.1 Ostrea lurida | reverse complement strand
GTGGATAGAGAATTATTCCACCGGAGATGAACAGGTATTTTTTGATATTTTCACGATGCGTAGCACGAGTGAAAATATAAAATCTGTCTGCACGAGTGAAATAAATTCTCTATCTACAAAAAACATTGCATTTTATTTCATTACATTTCCTCTTTTTTTAGCTTGTCAGCCTACGCATGTTCATACTCATAAACTCTGATACACATTATACCTACATATATTAGAAATTGGCTACGCAGGAGTTCGCATAGAAACATATCGAACAAAGCGGAAACTCGTTATCTTCGCGTTATTCTGTAATTTATTGTCTATAAAAAAAATCGATACGATTTACTTTTGTCGTTAGATTGAGTCGTTGCGGAATATTATCTAGGCCAACACACACAAAAGATCGATTTGTGTAGCAGGAGGAAACCTATCATCTGCGGCATTTTTTGGTATCAAAGTTTTAACTCATGTATAACTTCCATAATATGATAAACATGCACATTGTCGTATTCGGCTAAACCCACACAATTTGTTAGATGTAAACAGAATCACAAACTGTCGATCGATAATGAGGTCACGCATCTATTACAAGACGTGACGGATTATGTATCGATAGGTGATTCCAACATCCTCTAAAGTGAAAATCAAATTATTTTGGGATATTCAAACAAGAAAACCTATGCTTAAATAACATAAAATATAGGTTTATCATTAGTATTGCGGTAGATTATTGCGGCAAGGAAGACCGGAAGTTGTTTATTTTTCCATGCTGAAAATAACACTTTGTGTTATTTCTTCACACTGTGAAAATAACAAAATTTATTCAACGGAAGAATCAATATTCACTGATGAAATGTAATATGCGATATTCACGAATGTTTGAAGGTAGGTCTCATAGCCTAGTATTGTCTACCGTTATTTGAAAGCATTTTATGTTGGGGCGAGAAAAACTAACGGAGGGTTCTAGTTTTATACACTCGAAAATTATCGGATGTGTATGTTTTGTGGATTCCTTATTTTGGACCATTGATTTCTCTAATTTTGTAACGTTCGTTAGCATTTCTTCAGAATTGAGCGATATACGATGTAGATCTAGTAGGTTAATAGATTCGAGTCTTTGAATAAACTGTAATTCTCCTCTTGAATATTTTTTTAAACTAGGATACTTATTGCAGGATGCATGCGTAGCTCACTTTAATAGGTCATCTACATTCTGCATTAACTGAATATGTGTTACAATGATTTCCCTGATCATTGTTGTTTTAGGATGTTATTAGGCTGAGCTTTTGAGAAACTTGCGCAGGCGCTATCTACAAGTTTTGCGGTTCAATTATTGACCCCCATCGTGCAAACATATTTACATTTTTACGAACCTGTCAGTTGAAATTTTTTTGTGTCAATTTCAGATTTTGAAAGGTTTGGTAGGGATATATTTTGTGGCGGAAGGATTGATTAATCAAAAAAGATATTTTACAGTTTCTATTTCATCCAATATATCTTCTATTCGGTATATTGGCAAGTTTTGAATTAATGATCAAGTGATTGAACTTGGACTAGTTAAATATTTATGCTATTTAATTTTGTTGAGGTATTTTTCCAAATAGAATACGTATTCTTAAAAAGTAATTAATTTTACTCTAATAAAATATTCGATCTATTGACTGATCAAGACATTAAATAACTGTTTATTTAACCTAATTACATGGTATATGTTGTTAGTGGGCTTATTTTTTAAACGTGGAAAAGTAATATGGTAGATGCATTTTTTAAATATGTGTAATTTCCATTAGTATTGCTACACTATGAGTCATTTGAAGTAGTATTGCATTAGTTTGCGTTACGACGTCCATAGTTATGCAATGCATCAGATTCCTCAATATTGCGGTTCAATAGATCGCGTCCAAATTCAATTAACTATTTGACGGCGGTCAGATAGCACAGCAAATAGCTAGAATATTTAATATCTATAAACAACTAAAACCCTTCAATTAGGATTAAGGAATGAAGCTACGTTTTGACCATTAGGTTTATAACGATATAAATTAACTTGGTCAGGTTTATTCTGCTGTAGTAATCCGGAAGCGGATATATAAGCGTAAATGCACCAAGTTAGATGATATCGTATAACTAGTTCAAATTAGCTTCATCCTTATCAATCAAGTGCAGAAAATTAATTTAACAGTTTATGTGATGAATACTGTTGCGAGATAATAAGAATTTTGCATGAGGCGGACGAATTTTGTCATACAACAAAGTAGAAACAACAGTAAATGCATTGTGACGTATCCCCCCTCCTCTAGGACGTACAAAGAGAAGTTAGTATTATACAAATAACTGGATGTTGCTCAATCTTGTTTCAGCCATCAATCGCTTGTAACAAGTAAAATTAAATTATTAAGAATGAAGCAATTTGACCTATGTATACGATATGAAGCTAACTTGGTGCAGTTACGCTTTATAATCCGCGAAGCGGATCTATATTAAGACGTAAACTGTACCAAGTTAGATTATATCGTATAAACATAGTTCAAAAGTAGATTCATTCCTTATAATTTAATTGTATGGATAAACCTTTCTTCATTTGTGAATTGCGACCGTTAATGCTATTTAACGTTGCAAACTGAGTTTTTACCGCGACGGTAAGCGGAGCCGGTAAAAACGGATTGTTTCAGACCGTTTAAATCGCATAACGGTCGCAAAATCACAATGAGAGGGAGTTATCCCATTCTAAGGCATTTGCTGATTGTTTACATTTGTTTTGCTATTTTGTTATTGAAATGTCTACGCTTGACGTTATATTTTTGGCAGTCACGGCATTATGAAACTTCACAATCGAAAGCTTCCCATCTTGTTATGTTTTTGCGTCACGGCATATGACGTCACAATCGAAAGCTCACCAACTCGTTAACGCTCATTTAACCACCTCAAATTCAGTGCCTTCATCCAATCAAAATACGTGTTACAAAAGCAATTTGCATTAGGAATTTGATTTAACTTTGGTGTGAGATAACTTGCAGATAATTAAGATTTGAATGAGGCGACGAATTTTGCCGTAGCAACAAAGTGAAACAATAACGTCAAATGCATTGTTGACGTCATTCTAGGACGTCACAAAGAGCAGTTAGATTATCCAAAAATAATGATTGATTGCTCAAATCGTGGTTCAGCCAATTTCAAATTGACTTGTACAAGGAAAATTTAATTATTAATCATATTATCTATTGTTACTGCGATTCCATTATATACATGTTACGGCGAGTAAATCTCCCGGGTAAATCTACACTTTCGACGAAATGTCTACAAATATTTTCTTGATTATAAATTAACAAATTGATGTGGTTTTTTTTAATGGAGTATTCGAATTTCCTTTTAATGCAGGGCGTTTAATAATGCTGTTTCTGTGATGTTGGGTGAAGGAAAAGGCATGAAAAAAGTAAATAAATAACGTCGTTCAATGACATTCGGCGAATATTTTATAACGTCATTTAAAAACAGCTCTGTGACGTTTTATCAACTTTGACATCTGTTATTCATAAAAACGAGCCCGACTACCCGATAATTTTTTTGCATCATAATTTTGTTCAAATGGTTTATGTTTTGTTTGATATGAATCATCATCAAGGAAACAGCAACAAATTTCTCGTCCATTTTAGCTGAATTATACAACAACAAAAATTCAGGTTATCATTATTTCTATAATATTCAACGGAAAACAGTTCGCTGCTGTTAAAAAACAATGGTATGTTTACAACCGTAATTACTATAAAACGTGCTGTTTATCGAAAAATAAATTTTTACCAACTAGTATATATATTGTCAAGATACCGCTGTCAAATTATTCAGAGGGTTTTCGAGAAGGTCTGATAAAACCCCGCGACCTACGTTCACTTGCAATGATCAAGAGGAGACTCGATCAACAGACAGGCACCAGAAAAAGCTAGCTCAATAAGAGCAGTATAAATTCCCTATACACTGACCGCTACACCAGCTGTGGTGAAGTACCCCCCGATCTAGAAACTTATGCTTGGCGCCCAGTGCGTAACAGGAGCGGTTCTTAATGTGTCCACGCCTTCCATAGGCTGGCATCCGTTTTAACGTCATATTCATAAACCCCAAAATTTGAGCGTTTAGCGAAAGCGCATCACTACCTATGTTTACGCTATAAGAATGGCGTATAAAAGAACAATGGATTAAACGTAATCATAGTTCCCCAAAAAAAAAACACATTACAAATCAAGTTGTAGGGCAACACGGCCTTCGACAAAGGCGAAGGCAGGATCAGCTGTCATGGGAGGCAGTAAGCATCCTCTGCTGACCGGTTCACACCCGCCGTGAGCCCGTAGTCGTACAAAGTAAACGGGGTTCACCTTGACAAAGGTGTTGCAGTCTGTATCTGTCTTACAAAATGGCCAACAAAATATCGCTTCGGAAGGTTTTAATAACTAGTTTTGATAGTTTTTGAATTTTCAGAGTATATAATAAAATAGTTATTGACATTTTAAAGTAAATTCGGAATCTTTAAGCTACCGAGAAATACAATATTTGACCTTCCGTCGTTGTGCTAATCCTAGAAATTCTAACATTTGTATCTTCGAACAAAATCTTGGTAATAATTGAACATTTCCTATAAACACAAGTTCTTCACGATCCTTTCGAATGCAACGAATAATTGTAAAATGGGATCTGGAAAAACGTTCCTTAGACATTCTGTGTTTGATTTGAAAAGTGAATTATTGTCAAAGCATTTGCAACGTTAAACGTTACAAACTGAACCGTGTGAAGAATGTATCGAATCATGATCGCAATTATTCTGTTTTCAGCAAAGCAATTAGTTCAATTGACACAAACTTTAACTTGATTGTTTGAAGTTCTCTTTTGACCAATGCTGATGTAAAAGTAAGGAAAATGGCAAACGCCAGCAAATTAATTCAGAATTAAAGTGAGGAAAAGAAAAAAACTTGAATTTTACATTATTAATTGTTTTTCATTTCTAATCAGGAAGCACGTTTAACGAAACTTGATTTATTGCTTTTTTTACGTCGCCGAAAAATTTGATTTTGGCGAATAGAAACACGGTGCTAGATGTTGTTTTTACTGCAACATCGTTTTAATTAAAAAAGTGTACATGCATTTATATTTAATTTGACAGATATTTTATACATTTTCATGAATCAGTATAATAATATAACCCACGTGGCTTATACACTTTTTGTTTTCAAGATTCTTTCAGTATTTGGCAAGATGACCCATTGGAAGTATTCCAAGAATAAATTCTCTTTCCTCGTAGATTTTTTGAAATCTTATGGATTTTATAATAAATGAATGGATCTTTTGATGTCATTTGCTGAGCAGCTGTACATTACAAAGAGGTCTTCTCATAATTTACCCCTCTTTGTTTCGAAAGTGATACGACCTTAATGCTTTTTGCTATATTCAAGTCTGTATTTCGACGAGTCATTAAGGATAGACAGGGGAAATGAAAATCATTTTGTCAAATGAAGTTTTCTCTACACTTGGTTAAATCTTTATAAGGGACCATTCATAAAATATGATCCAAATCAATGTTGGGTATTGTCATTTCGTTAAAGGAGTTTTGGAAGGGGTTATTTGTCATCGAAGGAGGTTTGGAAGGGGGGTAACATCTTTCCTAGACTGATAACATCTTCATAATAATCCCATTTTGTTCCATCTTGAAAATTTACTTGGACTATCAGTGTAAGAAAACAAGATACATATCATTTTAAAGACCTTTTCCAGTACTTTTCACTATCAAGATTTTGTTAGGCAAAATATGGTCAATAATTGATGAGAAAAGTATCATGTTTTTATTCTTGTTTTTTGGGTGTTTTTTTTATTGTTTTATCTATTTCTTTATTTATTTATTTATTGTTTTTTTTTTTTTACACATGTTGTACCATTGAGTCAAATGCTGTCTGATGTGTTGCATAGCCATTGTTAGCCGTTTTTTCACACAAGATTTGACTTACGGGTTGTTCCGTTTTTCCTGATCAAGGACTATTGGGCTCACGGCGGGTGTGACCGATCAACAGGGGATGCTTACTCCCCCGTGGGCCACCTGGGTCCCACCTCTGTTGTGTCCGGAGTCCTGTTGGCCCAACTCTTGTTTTTTGTATTGTTGAGACTTACAAGATTGATCACTGTTTTTATTGTGTCTAAGTTTATGACAAAGTGTCATAATTTTTTTCAAATGAAATATTGTCATGTTCTTAATGCATCTGGGAATATAACTCTTAGGTAACCCTCAACAAAGGCATTATCGAACTTTGTGCACTTCGCTTACTATATGTTTTTTATCCTTGAACAGGGTCAGGTGGTTTAAAAAAATTATATGAATTAATTTAATCTGAATTATTATCATCAAATGAGAGAGAATGCAGAGAACAGGAGGAGCATTGAAGAAAAAAATCCCCCAAATCACGCCCAACAATTTTTGGGGGGGGGCGAGTTGAGATAGTGTGTGCCCAACAGCATTCTCTCTACACCAGAGTAGTCGGTCTTTCTCTCCGTTACATCTCTTTCAACTCCGTTTGACAAGATTTTGTAAAACCTTTGTAGAATGGAAAAACGTCTACCTTGTTGAGGGTTCCTTACTTGTAAAATATTAAAAAAGGAAGTAAATCAAATAACTTGTTATTTTTGGCTTAACTTTGTTTAACGTTTAAACGCAAAATAGTTTTTTAAGAATTAAAATTGTTAAGACCAAAAATAACAGCATAAGTTATTTGGATTATTGTCTCTTTTAAATTTACCAAAAGTAAGAACACTCACAATTAGTGTTTTCCCATTTTTCAAAGGTGTTACAAAAATCTTGTAAACGGGAGTTGAGCAGAGATGTAAGGGAGAGAAAGGACCGATAACTCTGTGCAAGAGAATGGCCAAACATATAACGTCAATGTTGACCAACGACTCGTCAATATATGCAAATAGTTGCAGTGTTGTTTAAGGTAACCAATTGAAATACCCGATAAACTATTACCAACCGATGTCGAGATTCGAGGGTGAAAATTTCCATGTTACCCGTCACAACATGCAACTATTAATTTTAGTTGTTGCAGGGGTTTCAAACAGTCACGTGTTAAAGGCAGCATTTCGTAATTCTATTTCGTTATAAACGATTAGTCACCAGTGATTGACCAATCATTGAGTGCAAATGCGTCTGAGTATTTTCAGAGCGTTGTTAAGTCGTTTGTCACACACTGATTGACTACAGATTGCTCCGTTTACCTGATCAAGACTATGGCTCACGCGGGTGTGAGCCGTCGACAGGGGATGCCTTACTCTCTTAGGCACTTTGATCCAACCTCTGGTGTGGTCCAGGGGTCCGTGTTTGCCCAACTATTTTTTTTGTATTCTGTTTGGACTTTTACGAGATTGATCATTGTCGTTTATCTTTGCCTTTACATAATACTGGAATGTCATTACATTTGTCGGATGATCCAAAGCACGAAATTCAACAGATATTTATATAGCTAGATTTTTGTCTAAACAAGTAACAAAACAAAACATTTCAACATGGTTGCAATTAATTCAAAAATGAACCACGTTTATTTCCAGGGGATAATAACAGGGTGCACGTAGGCAACAAAACATTGAATATCCTCTATTTACAGGTAATTCAGTCTCTCGTAAAAAAAAAAAAAAAAGAAAGAAAGAAAATCTCTTAAACTTTTCACTTTTTTGTCTTTGTCGTGCCCTTACTTGGTAGAAGATCGTTAATTTCATCAGAGCTGGGAAGATGAAACCGAACCGAACATTGTTTACGTATGACGTCAGCTCAAACTATGACGTAACTTGCTGCTCTCGGGAGTTTTCGTTTAATGAATGATAACTCTTGCGGGAAAATGCATGAGGCTTCCGAAGGGGTGGAACTCGATGCACAGACTCCCGGTTTTTATTATTGATTATAGAAATATAAGGGATGATGTCACAATATTAGTATGGTGATAAAAATGGCATAAACAAGTGTAAAGTTTGTGTTACATCCTGAATTTCAAAAGACAGCGAGATCAGATATGATGCGAGTTTGTGAGGGTAATATAACAATCGAAAAAGTGTAAAACTGGACAATACGCATGAGAATATGTAAATTCATCAAAACGATTTTTTGTGGTTACATTTAAGGTGGACTGCTACACCAGAAAAATTTGACGTGGATGAAAAATAGAGGATAAGTTAAACAATATAAATTATTTGACATATCCAAATAATCCCACTTAATTGACGGAGATAGTGGTAGTCATCAGTTTGATTTAGAAACATGCTTGGTACAACTTAGTGGTGTTTATCAGTTTGATTTAAGAAACATTCTTGGTACAACTTGTCTAAGTCCTTTACAGGAGTTGGTTGGGGTACAAGTTATCTAACATCTACTTTCGTTTTCAATTTCCCGCCATAGACCAAATTTGTAAAACCCACCCAACCCAATGCAATATGATGTATTTGTTTTTAATTTATATTCGTTATATGACAATTTTCTGCGTCTAGTTTTTTTCTTTTCAGAAACAGACGAGCTACAAAACAGAAGACTGTTCATTATCAGACAATTTGGACATAGTTATTGGACAATCCGAACAACAGTGAACAAACTGAAACAGTTACTTTTACATATGTTTATTCCATCAAAGGATAGACAATTTGATCATCAGTGAACATTCTTAAACAGTTACTCCTTTTCAAAGGATGGATGTTTAATAATTATTGTGATCCAATCGAACTCCTTTTGTCGCATTTGTGTAGTGAACGAACTTTAACAGTTACTCTTCCATCTGACTGTTTTTCCATCAAAGGATGGATTTTTAATTGTGATCCAATCTCCTTCTTTTGTCGCATTGTTGTGTAGTCGACCGGGTCTGGGGTCAAATTCACTCAATTTCGTCAAAAAATGCAGTTTTAGTAGAAATCAAATTGGAAAAAAATTAAAACCCCTGCCAGAATTGAACCCGCGACCTGCAGTTCAGAGGGCACCGCGCTAACTTACTGAGCTACTCAGCTAGGCATTTAAATTTTAAAGGAATTGAAATATAACCCTGATAGTGATATTTTCATCCATGTTTCAAAGGAAGTCAGCCATTATGACGATGTAGAGATCTACCTTAATGATGACCATCACGATGACAGTTTATCAGACATACATAACACTGACAACTTTTTAAGGGTTGCAAAGAAAAGATTTAAAAGAAATGCCAGTGTTCGGTGCAATTTAAGACTAAGTAACTTAAAGAGATTTCAGTTCAACTGAACTATTTCTAACAAAAAAAAATGAATGCCTCTCTATTGTTAGTAATGAGGAGTGGTAATTATGAAAAGTGATTTATTTTAACTAGCTAATTATAAAATGAAACCACTATTGTTTGACGAGATAGTGTTTATGACGATGTAGCGGAAATTGAATAATCATAGACACAAAGCGTGTTACAGGTATGACAATTGACTGATAAAGAAGTGTTCTTTGATTAAGTATGATATCTTATGAGACAAGCAGATAATTTTAATTATTATTGCCCAGTATATATTTCTTAAATATCGTCAAGATATGACGTAAAACCTCCATCTCTGATTATTCTTTAAACTGTATATGAGTTGATCTGTTTCTCTAGGTAACATCCGAAATTGGTATATTTCATCAACAATTAAATTGTTTTGTAAATTCATTTCAAGGAAGTGTAGTTTCTGATTACAATGACACCTATCATGCCATATGAGCACCACAAATAGACCTGAAACTTGAATAAAACGTACGAAAAACGCAAATATCCCAATGTTGACCTTTTCGTGCTTTAAAAAATTATCATACTTGAATTTCAAAACTGCTGCATTTTAACATTTTTCCCTCAAATAATGTGTATATAATTATAATCATAGCACACTTAAAAAAAACTACTATGATACTGCATTTATATATTGACATGATTGAATGCTTTTTTTTGACATTATAGACAGTTGCTTCTTCAACAACAAAATGGGAAAAAGAAAATATTCATATATAGTGATCAGTCATTCAAATCATTACTTTGTTAAACTTCACTCTGATTCTATGCACAAGTACTCTGAAGCTGATATTAAATCGATGCTGGAGTTCCTCATTGACAATATATTTGTAGTCTTTGGTGACCAAGTCTTCCAACAGTCTGTTTTAATCCTAATGGGCACGAATTGTGCTCCTTGTTAGCTGTCCTGTTTATTCAAAGGTTCCTACAGAAGAAACATCTCTAGCTTTGGTGTTTGATTCGAAATATATAGATATATCCACAACGTTTTATCTATTAGCAATTATTATTTTCACTCCTATGTCGATTGTATATACCCCAGTACATTTGAAATAAAAGATACCACAGTCTTCCACATCTGCTTCTTACTTAGGTATTTTATTGAACATTGACATTAACAACTCTTTATTACGACAAACGGGATGATTTAAGCTTCTCCATCGTCATCTTCCCATATTTATGTAGCAATATTCTATCATCACCTGCATATGGGGATATATGTGTCTCAACTGATTCGATACGCAAGAGCTTATTCTGCGTATGATCAGTTTCTAAGTTGAGGCAGACTATGACAAATATGTTGTTGTTCCAAGAGTTTCAACGTCACGTTTAAAGTCGGCATTTTGTAAATTATATGGTCTTTATAAAAATCTAGTTTGCCAATACAACCTGCCATTGGGTCAAATGCTGTCTGACGTGTTTCATACCAATTGTTGGGCCGTTCTTTACACACTGATTTTGACTAACGATTACACAGTTTACTTGATTAAAACAAAGGGCTCACAGCGGGGTGTGACCGGTCGACAGGGGATGCTTACTCCTCCTAGACTCTAGTATATCCAATTCAAAGGTCCATGTTTTCTTAGTATTTATTATGTATTCTATTTAGGATTTTTGTGATTATCACTCCTTTGAATGATATTTCATACATTTACAACGCTTTATTATTTCAGTATGGATTCAATTTTCTTTTCTATTTTCATTTTTAAGTTTAAGATGCCATATTACAATTCTTGTGTTTCCTCGGAAATAGTTTAGAATGTTAGCGACCAATTTCAACATTTTCTTGTGTATGCTATGTATCAAAGAAAGGTGACAATATGATGCTGCTCACTTAGACGTCTTATGCAATATAGCCATGCTGTGCTTGATGTCTTAGAAAGCTGAACTACATGTGTAAGGTCAACAAATATCTTATTTCCAAATAAAACACATTTTCATTATTCCAGAAAAAAAATCATACAAAATCATAGATAACTCATGTGATTGGATTTCATGAGAGTAAGAATGGTAGTAAATACCCGGTTTGAGTGTTAATGTACTTTATTTACTTTTTCGTGAAACTTTTGTGTCGAAATTTATATCTAAAGACATTGAATTGGAATGCCAGTGGTCTTCCGTCTGTAAATCCAAGTCCTGGACAAGGAGGCTGTTGCATATCACTCTGAAGAACCCTCATTTCAAATTATAACAAATGATTTTTGCAGTAAACTTCAATCAATTGCTTTTAATGGTATTTGATTAAGGATTGCAATATAGATCGTGTCTGTATTCTTCCTTAAACATCTAAAAATGCATGTGGTTAAAAATAATCAAAATTCCACCGATGAACTATGTCACTAAATGTATTTCCCTTAGACCATATATTAATCAAGACAGGATGCGTGATTCGTTTCAAATTATCATAAGATCCATAAATTAACGATCCGTAGATAATTCTAGTACACGAATAGACGAATCTCAATTAACATAAAATTAATTTCTCCTGTTATATAAAGGGGGCCCGACTTTTTCATTCATCCTACATTTTCGCTTTCGGATCTGTAACATTGACAGAATTGGAATTCTCCTAACATGAAGGGATTAGCCATTCTTTTGTTCTGTGCCCTCGTGGCTGTTAGCGTTACATGTAAGTCATATATTGAATTAAGAGGCGATTGCTAAAATTTTGCTACATTTCTACAGTGTTGTGAATATTTTAAACGACTGTTTATTTTTGTTTGATTTTTGTTACATGAACTATAAAAGTAATTTTCATTTAGCTTACTATTGAAGAAATATTGACGGTCGATGATAGAATGTAAAGATAAAACCAGTGAAGGAAAAAAACTTCATAAAATTTCCCTATATCGCAACCACGACGCTATGATGCATTGATATGGTCTTTTCCATTCATACTCAAATACAATCAGTAATATAATTTCTTTGTTTGGATTTCAAATATATAGAACTAATTTTCTTTAAAGATCCAGTACCTGAACAAGGCGCCATAGATGAAGTTGCCGATTCAGTCGAGGATGTGGATGGAGATGGAGGCGTAGATGATAACGGTGATGTAGAAAGTAATGAAAACGAGGATGAAAGTAATGAAGAAGATGATGATGACGATGAGGGCGATCGAGGAAGTGATGGAGATGAAGATGATAATGGTGACGATGAAGACGACGATGATGAAGATGACGAAGACGACGATGATGATGGTGACGATGGTGACGACGACGATGACGACAGCGATGAG
>CAJDSM010053268.1:0-12725 GCA_903981925.1 Ostrea lurida | reverse complement strand
TTTATGGTAACAACACACCTCATTCAAATTAGAATTAAGCAATTGTCACGTCTACGATGTACAGAATTCAAACAAAACAAAGACACCGCCAATATATGATTTACAGTGTGGAATATTTAGAAAGAATAAACATCTATACATCAATTATTATTTTAGGAAACAAGAGGCCCATGGACTTTAACGGTCACCTAAGTAACCTAGTTTATATTTGCATTTAAGACTCAATATGGAATCATAAGTTCACATGTTTCTCACCTTTCAAAAAACGCATTTAAGTCCTATTAAATTACAAAAGAAACATAATAGAGGTAGAAAAATAGAGTTTGAAACATGTAAAGGCAAAGCTAACGAACAGTGATCAATCTCGTAAGTCCCAAATAGAGTACAAAAACAAGAGTTGGGCAAACACTGACCCCTGGACACACCAGAGGTGGGATTAGGTGCCTAGGAGGAATAAGCATCCCCTGTTGACTGGTCACACCCGCCGTAAGCATTTAAATTATTATGACACCCCTCTCCAATTTCACAATTTGGGATGGAGACATCAACGGGACATCAGAACCGCATGCATTTAGTTTAATTTTCAAACATCTGTGATAAGTAAGATAAGAAAACAAGAGTTTTCGAAAATAGGTCTGCCGAAAAACTGCTCGTCGTGGAAAGGAAGACAAGAATTTGAGTAAATAACATATACTGTGACCGAGCCACTTTGTGGCGGGTCAAAAATTACAACTTTTATACAAGATCCGAGTGTCTCAACCCCTAACCCAGTAACCGAGAATTCCTCAATTTAGATAGAGAGCTTCAATGACAGCATAGTCATGCATTTAGTTTTCTTAGATATAAATGGGAAGAAATTTTTTTTCTAAAATTTTATACATGCTCATTATATTGTCATATTGGCGCTGTCCTAAGCTTGATCCCCTGACCCAGATGTCATGAATTTCACAAATGTGATCAGATAAACAGCTTCATTTACATTATAATTATGCATATATTTTTTTCTCATACTGTGGGAGTAGAGAATATTTGAATAAATATGGCCTTTTTAGGTTATTTGCCCCGCTATTACACCCCGATGTCCTAAAAACTATACTTTGTACATCTTGCATGTACTTTCCTTTAGTACTTATACAGTTATCGTCCATTTGATCTTTTTAAATTTTAACTTTTGAATACATAAAATTTCGTCATCGTCATCAGCATTCAGGTTCACAGATATTGGGATGCACCTGATGTCGTCTGAATATCACCCGAAGGTGAAATCTGGAATAGGCCAAAGTCGCCATCTAGAGACTCGAATAGTGTTTTATTATGTGAGTGGTCAGCAGTCTGTCTGATCAATGTTGCAGCTGATGGAAAAGGATCTACAAGGTAAAGACATGACGTTTGAGCTAATGAAAAGGTAAAGACAGGACGTTTAGGCGATAATGAATAAGGTGTAAGACCAAGAACGTTTAGCTAATGAAAGGGTGAAGAACAATCTCATAACCCCTATAAAGAATACAAAATCAACGGACCGCTGGACCCACCAGAGGTGGAACCAGGTGCATAGGAGGAGTAACCATCCCCTGTCGATTGGTCACACCAGGTCACACCCTTTTATCTTGATCAGGTAAATGGAGTAAATTCGCAGGCAATTTCAGTGTGTACAATTGCATGAACACGTCAGACAGCATTTGACCCAATGAAAGGTTGTATTGACAATGTAAAATGTTCTTCATATTTTTTTTCTTCAAAAAATGACACAATTTGAAACAGATTTACGTTAATTTGATATTTATATCAAGCTGAATAATGTATAAAAACCATTCAAGATAATGTGTACAATATAATCAAGCTGAATAATGTATAAAAACAATTTAAGATAATGTGTACAATTTCAGTTCATGTTATGAAGTTTTCTCAATGCATTAATCTGGGTTTTTTTCCTTTCATGTTTCATGTTTTGCAGCATGAAATGATATCTGAGAGCAACAGAATTTATTAAAACACTTTTGCAACGAATGAACCTTCAGATTATATTATTCAAACAGTCATCTAGTGATAAAGCGCTTTCTTATCTAAAGTCAGATATTCGCAAATTCTATGGTCCTCTTATTTACAAAATCAATCCGTCGTTAGGCCGAATTCTGTCTGACGTCTTTCATACCAAGTTTTACGTCGTTGTTTAAATGCTCATTTTGTCTACCGATGATAGGGATATGGGTCTCGTTGTATTATGTTTACCGGATCAAGACAATTGCATGGGTTCACGGCCGGTGTGACCGATCAACAGGAGGAACTTACTCCTCTTTGTCACCTGATTCCATCGCTAGTGTCTAGGGGATCCGTGTTTGCCCAACTCCTGAATTCGTAATTTCTACAAGATGCATGAATTGATCAGTGTTCGCTTTCTTTACTTGTCATGGTCATCTACTGATTACGTACGGGATGATATTGATAATGAGCTTAATAGCCATTTAATGATCGGGTACGGGATAATATCAATAATGAGCTAAACAGCCCAAAATTCCACCAGAGGTCGTTCCGCACGCAAAACTAACCTCTTCCATGTAGGCATTGTGGGATTGGAAATTTCCGCGAACTGTATACTTTACATTTAACGCGATGAATACAACGCCAGTCGTCGTCAACTGTGCATTGTGACGTCACATTTAGCTTTGATATTTTCTTTCAAACCAAACAATGCATTCCGTTTGTAAATACTAAAGTGTTCTACTCAAGTTTTCCTTCATTTTTTTTATGTACCTGTAATACGCATGTTGCAAAATATTAATTCAATTTTTTAAATTGTATGCTTTTTATTAAATGAACTATTTGATGATAAATGTGCACTTATTGGGCTATGTAATTAGGCCGCGCTTGAATCGCGGATGTGGAATATCCCAAATGGGGATAAGTTGTGCGTCAAACGGTAGGGGTTTTGTGCTAAAAAACAGAGCATTATGGGTAGTATGATAAACAGTCATTTAGTGATCGGGTACGAGATAATATCAATATTGAGCTAAACAGTCATTTATAAATTAGTGATCGGGTACGGGATGATATCAATAATGAGCTAAACAGTCATTTAGTAATCAGGTACCGGATGATATCAATAATGAGCTTAACACTTGGAACTCCTCACATGTCTCACGCACTCGACATAGACATTAGATGTAATACGGAGGCCACCATGAGTGGATCTAAAATGGCGAAGTAACAAAGTATCAAACGTAACCATAGTCCAAAATAAAACCCATACAAAATCGAGTGTAGGGCAACACGGACCTCCGACAAAAGCGAAGGCAGGATCAGGTGCCATGGAGGAGTAAGCATCCTCTGCTGACCGGTCACACCCGCCGATGCATTACAAACTATGACGTCAGAGTGTATTGCATTACGTTACGTAACGTACGTTATAGTTAGCAATGCATCAACTGTTTTTCCTTATGTGGTTTTGTGATTTAAAAAACAATTGCGATACAATAATAACTGAAGTGAAGAGGAAGCGTCTTGTTTACATAATTCTTACGATGTAAATAGTATAAACAATATGATCTCTTAAAAAAGAAGCGGACTATATGAAGGATTGATACTTTGCTACCCGGTCGAGATTATTACGCCGACCGATTAACATAATGCATCAAATCCACAAATGGCGGCCTCCGTATTACATCCGAGGTCTATGTCGAGTGCGCAAGACATGCGAGGAGTTCCGAATGATGAGCTTAATAGTCATTCAGTGATCGGGTACTGTATGTTATCAATAATTACCTAAACATTCATTTAGTGATCGGGTACGGGATGATATTAGTTACAAGATTACTAGCTGATATTTGTACTTGGACGCTGCCAGAAAATCAGTTTATTATCATGCAGTAGCAATATTTAGATATATCTTTTGACACTGACATTGTTGAACTGAAGGGCGTCATAGGTGTCATTTCAGTGTCGACTGCATCATGCAAAAGATACATCTTGTTTTATTTGAAATATACGAGGAAGGTAACTCGAATGATGACTATGAAACTGGCTGGATATAAGTAATACATCGTAAAGGCAAAGATAACGAATCAATTTCGTAAGTCCTATTATACAAACAAGAGATTGGGCAATCACGGACCTGGAACACCAGCGGTGGGATACAGGTGCCTAGAAAGAGTAGCATCCCCTGTTGACCGTCTTACACCCCCGTGAGCCCATAGTCCCTTGATCAGGTATAACGGAACAGTCCGTAGTGCAAAGCAGTGCTGTCCTGAAACGGCCCTTACATGGCTTTTGCAAACCACTCCTCAGCAACAGCATTCTTGACTCCAAATGACTCCCAGCCTCATCACTTGCGGCTTCCAAACTTCAACCAATTGACCATTCTTCCCACACCCCTCTCCCCCCCCCTTCACCCCCCGCCCCCCGCCACTTTTTTTACGCCATTAGAATTTACGAAATTGCTGCCTTTACGTACTTGTTAAAACCTTGGTGCAACACAACTTGTCTGTAGAGCTTTGCCTCGATTCAAAAACTGATTAATAACTGCAGCATCAAGGCTCTTGCGTATCGAATAAGTTGAGAGAAATACACACATATGCAGTGATGATGGAATATTGCTACACAGATATGGGAAGTTTGACGATGGAGGCTGAAATCGTCCCTTTTGTGCATAAAGTTGAGTAGTTAGTTTGCCGGTTTAATGGTAATGTTCAATAAATATCAAAAAGTCGAAGCAGACATGGAAACTCTGTGATGTCTTTTATTTCTAGTTCGCTGGGATATTTGAATCGACATTGAATGGAAATCATGTTATTGATAGATTAATAATCGAATATATCGAAATGTTGAATTCAAAAGGGCCCCGCTAGAGATTGTCTTCTTTTCGTGTGAAGCTATTTTGATGAATTCTGTCTCATAAGAATATAAAAATAGTCAGCTAATAGAGGGAGACAATTAGTGCCCATTGGAATTACCATTCCAACAGACTGTTGGAAGACCTGATGACCATTTAGACGTCAGTTAATCGTAATTGGTGTGTTTGCGTAATCAGTAGTGGACATAGACAGTGGAATATAAATCATATACGGTACCAATTTTGATGCACCAGATGCGCATTTCGACAAATTATGTCTCTTCAGTGATGCTCAAACCGAAATATTGGAAATCCGAAACATGAAATTTTAATTAGAAATAATAAAAGTGAACAATGTAGTGCCAAAGACTGGAGGCAAATATTTCAAAGGATCAGAGCTATGCCTGGGGGAGATAATCCTTAATACAAATTGTTTGAAATATAATAAGTTCTAAAGAAATACATACTGACTTCAAGATATAGTTGAAATTTTATGATGAATTTAATGGAATAACAAGATTTTCAGATTTAAAGTGGGAATCGGACAAAAATTTTCAATTTTATTCAGATAGCTCAGCAACTGTGGGTTGTGGTGTAGTTTTTGGTACTTCATGGGCTTGTCTCTCTCGGTCACAGAAGTGCAATGAAGATATGTGAAAGGATATAACCTTTTTAGGGTTTGTCCCTATTGTGTTGGGTTTTACTTGTGGTCAAATGAATTGCAAAATAGGAAATTGATGAGGTGGAAATTTAGCTTTGGTTGAAATTTTGAATAAAAAAAGATACCAAAGAATAAAATAGTAATGACTTTGATGTAAAGGCAAAGATAACGAAAATTGATCAGTCCCGTAAGTCACAAATATAATTAAAAAACAAGAGTTGGGCAAACATGGACCCCTCGGCACACCAGAGGTGGGGTTGGGTGTTTTTGTCTTTAGTAACATTAGATTACAGATTAATTTGTCACTGTCTTAACAGCCTCCATTAGATCATGTTATCAATTTTATAGTTTTCCCACCGTCAAACACTCCGGAATATTTTACAGCTCAAATTAATATATCATATCATAGTCATGATTTGCAAGTCCATGACCTGGACAATTCAGTTAAGTCTTTCTTAACAGAAAAATGTTAGCAGGTGTTTAAGAGTTAAGTCTGCAAATGGCATCAGAGGTCCTATAACCTAATGAATATTACTAAAAATCGTGGGTATTTTGCCAACAGTAACACAATCAAGGTACGAGTATTTGTTATTCGGGTCTGCGTTTGTAACTGCTGTTTTTGATATTTTTAGAACTGTAAAGGTATCAGCAGTTACATCTAATAACAGTAAAAAAACCACTACAACTTTTTGACTTGCTGAAAAGTAAATTTTTAAAACATATCAGTATGGAAAGGGTTTAGTTACGCAAGAGCATGTCATGCATATGATGACTATTTAAAGCGAGACCAACTACTAACAAAAACAAGTTGATGTTGCAGGTTTATAACGAATCTTGTTTACTTGTTTACAGTCATCATTTCGCAAATTCTACGGTCGCTATAATGACCTTGTTTGCGATTACAAATTATCACTAAGTCATATGTTGACTGATTTATTTCATAACCTTTGTTAGACTGTCATTTTGTACTAGATTTGACAATGGGTAACCCTGTTTACTTTGTTTCGACTATGGACTCACGGGGTGTGACCGTTCAGCAGAGGGATGCTTACTCTTCCATGGCACCTGATCCTACCTCGCTTTTGTCGAAGGTCCGTGTTCCCTACACTCGATTTTGTATATGTTTTTTTTGGATTATGATTACGTTTAACACGATGTACCTTCGCCTATTTGTACAAAGAACAATAACGTCAAAACTGCTGGCATATAACAAAAAGCGCTCGATGAAAGCAGCTATAAATACACGCTAACATACGACGAATCGGCAAAAACTAGGCGAAACAGCAGACGAAATCGTTCGCGCAACATCACATGGTTCAACCCCCATATGATAGTAACGTAAAAACAAACTTGGGCAAACAGTTCCTCAAGATCATAGATGAGTGTTTCCCGATGTCGTTATTTTGATTTACACTGCAGGAAAAAGGACATATGTATATCTAGTGATCAGCCGTTTTAAAATTACTTTGTTAAACGCCATTGCGATTCGAATTCTACACAGAAATGAAGTTGATATTAAAGCAGCGCTGGAGTTCCTCACTAACAATATCTTTGTAGTTTGTTTTTCCGATTAGGTCTTCCAACAGTCTGTTTGAATTTCCATGGGCACGAATTGTGTTCCTTTGTTAGCTGACATGTTTTTATATTCTTATGAAGCAGAATTGATCCGAACGCTGTTACACGATAAGACGAAATCTCTATAGCGGTAGCCTTTAATTCGACATTTCGATATAACGGTATATTGAAAATGTTTTATCTATTAATAATATTGATTTTAATTCATATTTCGATTCAATTATATCCCAGCAAACTAAAAATAAAGGACGCCACCGAGTTTCCCATGTCTGTTTCGTACTTGGATATTTTATTGAACATAGATATTAACGGCAACTAACAACTCAATTTCATCTCAAACGGGAGAGTTTCTGTTTCTCCAACGTCAACTTTACATACTTATGTAGCATCACCTGCATATGGTGTGTATGTATCTGAACTTATTCGATATACAAGAGCTTGTTCTGCATATGATAATTTTTTTTAATTGAGGCAGGGTAGTTACAAATAAGTTGTTGTTACAGGGGTTTCAACAGTCACGTTTAAAAACAACATTTTGCTAATTCTATGGTCTTCATAACAATTTAGTTTGCCAGTATGACCTGCCAATGGGCCAAATGCGGTCTGATGTGTTTCATAGCAATTGTCATGCCGTTTTTCTTACGATTTTACTACAAAGTATTCCGTTTACCTGATCAAGACAGTGGACTCAAGGCGGGTATGACTTGTTAACAGGGAATGATTACTCCTTTTAGGCACCTGATCCCACATCTGATGTATCAAGGGATCCGTGTTTGCCCAACTCTTGTTTTTGTAATATATTTCGATTCACGAAATTGATCCTGTTCGTTGTCTTTGCCTTGATGTGTGTGTGTGGGGGGGGGGGGTGCGTGCGTGCTTTCGTGTGTGTGTTATATGCAACCTCCAACAGCACTTGTCCGCGTTAAACTGATTTTACTTCGCTTGGCACGCACTTCGTTTTGACCTTGAACTTACAGATGATATCATTACTGTATTTGTCGAATTTTCACAGGTAACTTTTGCATTCCAAAACAAATACTTAATGGGGATATTAATAGACAAGCTAAAAATAATCTATCATTGAATTTTTCTCATTTCTTTCATATTACATGTATCTATATTGAAGTGTCCTTCACAATATGTGGAAGCTTTGTCATGGAAAGCTAGACAAATAAGGGAGATAATCAGGTCTGAATTACCTCCCTTACTTAAAAATGTTAATTTCTATGTAATGATATATAAAGGCCTGCTGAAAGAAATAATTTGATAATTTTTATTGAATTTTTAAACAAGAATGGAATGTTCAAAATACCCAATATTAAATATTTTGAAATAATTTTATGTTTGACATTTGCCATTTTTTAAATAAAGAGGAAACCCTCCAAATGAGCAAAAAATGCTCTTGGCAAAAGCATTTTCTCAGTAACATATTCATATTTTTATAAAAACCCGTCATTGAATTTTTTTTAAAAATTGTGTGGAGTAAAAGATACCAAGCCACTCACTTTTCGTGAAAATAGAGCTATTGAAGCTAGATTAATCATTGAATAAATTATGTTTGTTTTCAATGGTACAAGAATAAAATTTTGTTAACATCTAACCACACAGTCTTTGTAAGTCAGGAATTTCAATATAACATCAAAAATCAAATAAACACTGGCTATGAGATGTTCAATCATATGCATTTATTTATCTAAATTGAAAAAACTCTCCAAATAAATGTTACAAGTGAAAAATTGTAGGGGGGGGAGCAAGTGGAAAGAATGCAACCATGCAGTTTCTGAATTCGATTTACCAATACCATATAAATACCATATTTCTATACATGGGCAGTGTATAGAATAAAGTTCCGGTATTGGGAAATCTTAAAAAATTATATTAAAGGAAAAATGTTCATTACAATAATTATTTAAATTGAATATTCAACAGAATGCAGAGTACAGTTCATTATTCCAGAGTTGTCGATTTTATAAAAAGAGCCCCGATCACAGATATGTTATTTAAAGCTATTAAATAACCCCTTTAATGAGGAAAGATCTTTAAGTTCTTTTAATATATGCAGAATTTGAAAGCAGATAATGCTTGGAAAATATGATTTTACATTGAAAATAGTCTGCGCTTGGCGTGGAATTGTGACGTCACAAAAATATTACGTCATAGTGTTTATCACGGTGACGTACTATTAATCATCCCTTAATCGGAATTAATCTGTTTAGTGGTAGTTATGATTTAACGTATAACTTATCTTACTGGGAATATGGCGGGTTGGACAGAGAACGTTCATTCCTCCTGGTACTTCATTCTTTTCTTGTCATTGATTTCAAATCTTGTCATTTGGGAATTAATTTCAACTTGACTGTATATTAGGTCGACTTTTCAGAAAAATGTATCAACTGGATGGCAAAAACTGGGCATGGACATGTTTTCTTGTTGATTTATAAGTAACAAGTCGACAAAAGATCTGACAAGTTGCCTGTATCGAATAAGTTGAGACATACACACCATATGTAGGTGATAATGGAATATTGCTGCATAAACAAAGCGGATGATAAAAAGCTTAAACTGACCCAAACCAGGTTTACTCGTATAATATTCCCCAAAATTAGAGTATTTTCTTATAATTTAACCACAGAATTAATACACTACAAATATTTCCAAAGCTTTTATTCATTTATTGAAATTGCAAAAAATTGTTCTGGTTGCTAGTTTTCAAGGGGGTGTGTCCCCATAGCAAGCCAAATTATACAAAATAACTTGCATTCCCAAACTTGAAATTGACCAATCAGAGCTAAGGATACAATAAGAATTAAATTATTAGAATTTAACTGCGATATTTGAAACCCCCCCCCCGCCCCCGGTTTCATTGCCATTTGAACTAGTGAATCATTTAGATAATTACCGAGGAGGTCGTGTGCCCTACACTCGATTTTGTATACGTTTTTGGATTATGATTACGTTTGACACAATGTTAACTTCGCCTTTTTGTGTAAGGACTGTGGACTTCTTGTTTAACACGACAAATATCCTGATTCCTCGGTCGTCAATGTACAACAATGGAATATTTATTTTATGATATCTTATAGACAAAACGTATGTTGTAAATAAATGTCATCTGCACGTATACACACTGAATGTTTTACATGTAATAAACCTTCAAGATATGAGGTATAAACGTCAAATTTCAATTATGGTAGTTATATCCAAAAATATTTGAACTTTAGTAGTCAACTCATTTAATATTCCCATGCAAAACTCAAGACATACTACGTAAATAATCTGATCTAAACAGACGTATATGTGATACCTTTGAAGCTACATGAATTAAATTGTGAAACCCACGAATTCATGCTGTTTTTGGTAGTTGCAAAAGCCATTAATCTGATAGAAAAATGCCTTCAGAGAGACCGCTTAGATCACATGAACTTAAACTGTTATTGTATGTTTGAGAAAATATATCCAATGAAAACTTTTATCATTTCCCCCTACTTTTTAAACCAGTTAGATTCTATTTTCAGGATGATTGGAGTTGATTTAGCTATATGATGATGATTATCATGTGTGCAATTTTATGACAATTGCTGTGGACATTGTCGAGTTTAGACAGACAGAGACAGAGAAAAAGACAAACAGACAGATGCATAAATTGATTACAGAGAACAAATATTTGGCAAAAACGGACCCGGATATATCAAAGAAGGGATCACGTACCTAAGATTTATTTTGAGGCGAGTCATAAAAATTTACTTGTTTTGACATTAACGAGAGTAGGTATTCGGTCTCATTAGCAGTATTGGCAAGTTTATGATCATGTCATCGATATTTTGTCGAGGATGAAACTATCGTATTTTTTTAAAAAGTGTCCATAACCTTCTATTCGTTTATTAAAAGTTGTTTCTATTACGATTTTTATTAAGCTGCTCAACAAGAATTGTTTTACTGCACTGGCGAATTTCTTTAAATGGTTCTTTGAATAACTTTAGGGGACATTAAACACTTTTGTTTGCGAAAAATTCTACTAGTCGTATTCTTCCCTCAAAATGCGTCTGCATAGTTTTTGATTTCCTTTGTGTTCTTCCCACGCGAGATGGGGTTAGTTTAAGTCTTTTTTTCATGATCAAGTATTTTAATTTCATTCTCTGCTAATATTCGTTTGAATAAAGTAATGAGATTGAGATCACGTTCCGATTAGGTTCTGCATTTTGTTCATATCCTAAAAAAGAATGTTTACCCATGGAATACTTCCTTCGATTATTGTTCCGTTGTATTGTCCTCATGGATGGGGTCTTGGTACGCACTAGGTATTGTAGTTCTGTATGATCGTAGCTTGGTGTATCTTGTTGTCGTCTGTCTGGCCTTTCCTACGGTTCAAATTAAGTTCTGTTGTGGTTGGTCGTTGTTTGACTTGTTTAATTTAATTACAGAATTAATAAACTACAAATATTTCCAAAGCTTTTATTGATTTATTGAAATTCATAAATGTAGTTCTGGCTGCTAGTTGTCAAGGGGGTGTGTCCCCTTATTGCAAGCCAGATTATATACAAATTAACTTGCATTCCCAAACTTGAAATTGACAAATCAGAGGTAAGGATACAATAAGAATTAAATTATTAGAATTTATACTTTGATATTCGAAACACCCCCCGCCCCCTGTTTCATTGTCATTTGAACTAGTGAATCATTTATATAATACCGAGGTGTCAGATAAGGACTGTGGGCTTCTTTTTAATACGACAAATATCCTAATTCCTCGGTCGTCAATGTAACAATATGGAATCTTTATTTTATGATATCTTTATAGACAAAACAAGTATGTTGATAATAAATGATCATCTGCACGTATGCACCCTGAATGTTTTACATGTATATGAACCTTCAAAATATGAGGTATAAACTTCAAATTCAATTATGGTAGTTAATTCCAAAATGTTTGAACTTTAGTAGTCAACTCATTTAATATTCCCATGCAAAACTCAGATATAACTACGATAAATAATTTGATCTAAACAGACGTATATGTGATACCTTTGAAGCCGCATGAATTTATTTGTGAAAGCCCACGAATTCATGCTGTTTTTGGTAGTTGCAAAAGCCATTAATCTGATAGAAAAATGCCTTCAGAGAGATCGCTTAGATCACATAACTTAATTGTTATTGTATGTTTGAGAAAATATGTCAAATGAAAACTTTTATCATTTTTCCCCTTATTTTTAACCGAATTATATTTTATATTCAAGATGATTGGAGTTGATTAGCTATATGATGATGATTATCATGTGTGCAATTTTATGACAATTGCTGTGGACATAGTCGAGTTTAGACAGAGACAGAGAAAAAAGACAAACAGACAGATGCATAAATTGATTTACAGAGAACAAATATTTGCAAAAACGGACCCGGTATATATCAAAGAAGGGATCACGTACCTAAGAATTATTTTGAGCGAGTCATAAAATTTAACTTGTTTGACATTAAACGAGAGTAGGTATTCGGTCTCATTAGCAGTATTGGCAAGTTTATGTTCATGTCATCGATAATTTTTGTCGAGGATGAACTATCATAATTTTTGAAAAAAGTGTCCAATAACTTCTATTCGTTTATAAAAAGTTGTTTCTATTACGATTTTTATTAAGCTGCCTCAACAGAAAATTGTTTTTATCTGGCACT